>JACEEZ010012263.1:2500-5000 GCA_016584305.1 Chionoecetes opilio | reverse complement strand
GAGGCAAGGAGGAGCTAGGAAGAGGATAAGGAGATTAAAGGAATAATAAAGGTAAGTGAATGGGAATGAGACAGATGAAGAGAGGAGGAGGGAAAAAGAGGAGTAAGAGAGGATAAGGAGATTAAGGATTAAAGGAATAAGAAAATATAAGGGCAAGGAATGAGAATGAGAAGAGGAGGATGAGGAAGAGGAGCTGGAGGAGGAGAGAGAGGGAGATGAGGAGGAGGAAGAGGAGAAGTGGAGGAGGAGGAGGAGAGGGAAGATGAGGAGGAGGAAGAGGAGTGGAGGAGGAGAGGAGAGGGAAGATGAGGAGGAGGAAGAGGAGCTGGAGGAGGAGCAGGAGAGGAAGATGAGGAGGAGGAAGAGGAGCTGGAGGAGGAGGAGGAGAGGGAAGATGAGGAGGAGGAAGAGGAGCTGGAGGAGGAGGAGGAGAGGGAAGATGAGGAGGAGGAAGAGGAGCTGGAGGAGGAGGAGGAGAGGGAAGATGAGGAGGAGGAAGAGGAGCTGGAGGAGGAGCAGGAGAGGGAAGATGAGAAGGAGGAAGAGGAGCTGGAGGAGGAGGAGGAGAGGGAAGATGAGGAGGAGGAAGAGGAGCTGGAGGAGGAGGAGGAGAGGGAAGATGAGAGGAGGAAGAGGAGCTGGAGGAGGAGGAGGAGAGGAAGATGGGAGGAGGAAGAGGAGCTGGAGGAGGAGGAGGAGAGGGAAGATGAGGAGGAGGAAGAGGAGCTGGAGGAGGAGCAGGAGAGGGAAGATGAGGAGGAGGAAGAGGAGCTGGAGGAGGAGCAGGAGAGGGAAGATGAGGAGGAGGAAGAGGAGCTGGAGGAGGAGGAGGAGAGGAAGATGAGGAGGAGGAAGAGGAGCTGGAGGAGGAGCAGGAGAGGGAAGATGAGGAGGAGGAAGAGGAGCGGGGAGGAGGAGGGAAGGATAGAGGGGAAAGAATGAGGAGGAGGAAGAGGAAGATGAGGAGGAGAGAGGAGGAGGAGAGGAAGCGGAGGAAGATGAGGAGGAGGAAGAGGAGCTGGAGGAGGAGCAGGAGAGGGAAGATGAGGAGAGAAGAGGGCTGGAGGAGGAGGAGGAGAGGGAAGATGAGGAGGAGGAAGAGGAGCTGGAGGGACAGAAGTGAAGGAGGAGGGAAGAGGAGCTGGAGAGGGGAGGAGAGGGAAGATGAGGAGGAGGAAGAGGAGCTGGAGGGAGGAGGAGGAGAGGGAAGATGAGGAGGAGGAAGAGGAGCTGGAGGAGGAGCAGGAGAGGGAAGATGAGGAGGAGGAAGAGGAGCTGGAGGAGGAGCAGGAGAGGGAAGATGAGGAGGAGGAACGAGGAGCTGGAGGAGGAGCAGGAGAGGGAAGATGAGAGTAGGAAGAGGAGTGGAGGAGGAGGAGGAGAGGGAAGATGAGGAGGAGGAAGAGGAGCTGGAGGAGGAGGAGGAGAGGGAAGATGAGGAGGAGGAAGAGGAGCTGGAGGAGGAGGAGGAGAGGGAAGATGAGGAGGAGGAAGAGGAGCTGGAGGGGAGGAGGAGAGGGAAGATGAGGAGGAGGAAGAGGCGCTGGAGGAGGAGCAGGAGAGGGAAGATGAGGAGGAGGAAGAGGAGCTGGAGGAGGAGCAGGAGAGGGAAGATGAGGAGGAGGAAGAGGAGCTCGAGGAGGAGCAGGAGAGGGAAGATGAGGAGGAGGAAGAGGAGCTGGAGGAGGAGCAGGAGAGGGAAGATGAGGAGGAGGAAGAGGAGCTGGAGGAGGAGCAGGAGAGGGAAGATGAGGAGGAGGAAGAGGAGCTGGAGGAGGAGCAGGAGAGGGAAGATGAGGAGGAGGAAGAGGAGCTGGAGGAGGAGGAGGAGAGGGAAGATGAGAGGAGGAAGAGGAGCTGGAGGAGGAGCAGGAGAGGGAAGATGAGGAGGAGAAGAGGAGCTGGAGGAGGAGCAGGAGAGGGAAGATGAGGAGGAGGAAGAGGAGCTGGAGGAGGAGCAGGAGAGGGAAGATGAGGAGGAGGAAGAGGAAGCTGGAGGAGGAGCAGGAGAGGGAAGATGAGGAGGAGGAAGAGGAGCTGGAGGAGGAGGAGGAGAGGGAAGATGAGGAGGAGGAAGAGGAGCTGGAGGAGGAGCAGGAGAGGGAAGATGAGGAGGAGGAAGAGGAGCTGGAGGAGGAGGAGGAGAGGGAGATGAGGAGGAAGAGGAGCTGGAGGAGGAGCAGGAGAGGGAAGATGAGGAGGAGGAAGAGGAGCTGGAGGAGGGAGCAGGAGAGGGAAGATGAGGAGGAGGAAGAGGAGCTGGAGGAGGAGCAGGAGAGGGAAGATGAGGAGGAGGAAGAGGAAGGAAAGAATAAAGAAAGAGGAAACCTGAACGGGAAACTTGGAAACTGGAGCAAAAAAATGAAAACTGCATTAAAGAGAGGGAGAGAGAGAGAGAGAGAGAGAGAGAGAGAGAGAGAGAGAGAGAGAGAGAGAGAGAGAGAGAGAGAGAGAGAGAGAGAGAGAGAGAGAGAGAGAGAGAGAGAGTATAAGTAGATGT
>JACEEZ010012261.1:0-12698 GCA_016584305.1 Chionoecetes opilio | reverse complement strand
TCCGCGCCCCAAAAATAATGTGTTTATCAGGCCCCGGTTTTGCGGGGGCGGGGGGTCCCTGTTGGGCGTCCGCCCCCCCCATGGTGCGTCTTTGCGAAAAAACAGTTGTGTTTTGAGAGCAGGGGGAATTTTACAGATTTTGAATGCGGATCATTTAAAAAACGGGTGACTGGATGCCAAATGTGACAACATATTGTTGATATACTCGATCATGGCTATATTTTGACTGCATTAAATCAGGAATGATGAAATGGTCTGGACGATTACTTTAAGTGAATAGACTATAGCCTGGTGGCTATAGGCCCAATATGTGTTGCATCCTGCCTTGATGTATATCTTACTTCCTTATTTTGTTCCTCACACAAGAATAGTTTTTCTTCCCTTGCTCCATCCACTTCCTCGACCCTTAACCTCACACACAACCAAAACTATTACTCCACCTCTTCTCTGTACGACCACTACCTCTTTACCCTCACTTTCCCCTCATTATGAATACTGCTGCTCCTTCCCTTCTACCTCCCATTTTCCTTTCACCAATAAAAGTGCAACCTCCATTTTCACCTATATCTCCATAAATATTCGTTCCCCTTTCTCCGCCTTAATCAAAACACTTCTTTCCCTTACTCTAACAGCACTGCAGTACTACCACCTTCTCCCTTCACCCTCCAGGAATACTACAACAGACACAGAGACGAGCACGAGCAGTTCCAGCTCATCATGGAGTCGGACATCGGCACCTTCACGCCGCAGGGCATCTCCTTCACCGGCACCCCGGAGGCCACCTGTATCATGCAGGAGGTACTGAAGCTACTCCAACGCATCAACACCACGCAGGTAATGTCTACTGAGGATGAAGTTTTGATGTGCTTCAGTCACTACAATAATTATCATTCTCCATTTCCCATCTCCAAATTAACTCTCTATCGCAATTAATATTGCCTATGTTCGCAGGGTAACATGGCAGACAGAAAATATATCTTGAAACGGCACATGCCAGTTTCCGTGGTAATGATCAATAACTAATCATCTTCTGTAGGTATTTCGAGGAAAGTTTGAATTTCAACTATATATTGTCCGCCTTTAGGTGAAGACCCCCGTGGATGGCGCCCCCGACATAATGTCGTGGCAGCAGATGGGAGTTCCGTTAGGTAAGAGTCAGCAGGCCAGGTGACCCTGGGCGTGAGGCTGTACTTCCCTGAAATATGATCATTCTCCTGAACACGTGCGGTGGATTTTGCATTCATTATTCATCAACTTGTGTCTCTTGAGTCATGTTATTAATGTTGCACGCTTATATATTTTGAAGTTTTCCACAAATACATATTCGCTTTCTCAGAATATCTCATGACTGTTTTCTGCCGTTTCTCTGACCGTGCCTCCCCAGGCGGCCTGCTCAACGACAACAGTCACTACTTCTGGTAGCTACCACCACTCCCACGGCGACACCCTCACGGTGCAGGACTCGGACATTATGGACCGCTGCCTCGCCCTCTGGACCTCCGTGGCCTACGTCATCGCCGACATAAGCGAACGGCTTCACCGTGGGTAAAAAATCAAAGAGCTAAGTTTTGAGTATACATTGCAAAACTTACATAAAAAGAAATATGCCAGCAGGGGCAAATGCTAATCAAAACCTTGAAATTCAGGTTAATGGTGAACAGTTTTGGGTTTGCACTCTTGAGGTGACAGGCTGTAAAAAAAGGTTGCGGTGCCCTGATCGTATATGTAATAAAGAAATTCAACATGCATACAAAATGTTTTATCCCATTTCCTTACTTCTTAGTAGATGAGTGAATGAAGGATATATACAAAAACTGCACAAAAACACAAGATTTCATGAAGAAAAAATTCGTAATAGATGGTTTCCTAATTAACTAACACCTATACAGTGGCGGTTCTGGCTTGTGTGGCGCCCTGGGCAAACCCTTACTTTTTTATTGAGATATTAGGAACTACAAAATTAATTATTATTCATTATTAATATTTATTATTGTTATTACTATCAAAAGTTACCCGTAATAAGTATGCTGCTGTGAAAGACAATCCGAATGGCTTTGTACACGCAACACCGTGTTTATGAAAGTCTCTCTCTCTGCCCCTCCCTCGAGAGAGAGAGAGAGAGAGAGAGAGAGAGAGAGAGAGAGAGAGAGAGAGAGAGAGAGAGAGAGAGAGAGAGAGAGAGAGAGAGCAGGGGTGGGAGGCAAGGGCGTAGCCAGAGGGGGGGCCAATGGGGCCATGGCCCCCCCCAATTCAACACATCTACTTTAGGAGTGTGGTATAATTTAATCAATTTTACTATATTGAATATCATGTACAGAACTAATAAATGACCCCCCCATAGGGCTCAATATGCCCCCAATTAAGTCATATCTTCAAAAAAAAAATTCTGGGGGGCTTACAGCGCCTCCCAGACCCCCAGCTGTTAAGGCTCGCTTCGCTCGCCAACCACCCCTCAACCATCATTGGAAGGTGGTCCCCCCCCAATTATTTTCCTGGCTACGCCCTTGGTGGAGGTGAAAGCATAACCATAAAAGTGTCCTCCTGTGTCAGGTAGGCCCCAGGCTGAAAAATAAAATCTTAACTAATGAAGAAATTGGATAAACCTTGCCAAATTAGCTTAAACCCATCTCAAAGATGACCAGAACTTCCCTCAAAGTTCAGTTGAAATTGGGACAGAAATGGCGGACTAAATCCGCCACTGCAGCTATAACTCCTACGGGTGTATGTACCACGGGTACTCCGTAGTGTAGTGGTTAGCACGCTCGGCTCACAACCGAGAAGTCCGGGTTCGATGCCCGGGCGGAACGAAGATAGATGGGTGGTTCTTTCTTATAACCCGAGCCCCTGTCCAACCAGCAGTGAATGGGTACCGGGTGTTAGCCGGGGTTTGTGACCCCTGGCTTCGGCCAACATTTTAAGCTGCAGCGGTAGATCACTATGGCTCTGAGGAATTATCCTCTAAACAAACAAACAAACAAACAAATACCTTATCAAAGACCATCCATCGATGAGCCGTTCTCATCCCTCTCATAATCAATGCAAGGCTCCGATTATACCCTGGAAAACTGATCAAGCACCTGTATAGCGAGCGAGCACCAGTGTGATGAAGACAGCCTCGTGGCAGGAGGGAGTGCTTGTTTTGCTGCTGGACACAGGGTAGAGTGCCTTGTAATTTGTAATTGCTCTCATACAAATGTCAGCAGTTTGAGTAGGAGACATTTAGAGAGATGTCCCTTACAAATTTTAAGCAATCCTTACAGAAAACAGTCACAATATATTTTTAAGAGTAACTATTATTTATCCTTTAAATTCGCTGGGGGTTTTTGGTAAAAGCTGAAAAATACCATTAATACGTATAAAAAATCACAGAAAATAGTCATGACAAAAGTAATGATATTGATAATGATAATTTACCTTATACCTTGCGCCTGTTTACCCCCTTTCGTGGCGCGGCGTAATCCTTATAAAGCCCCTGTCACACATTCCATAATCGAACCACGATAGCGCCACCAATTTGATTATTGACGCTATCGTTTAATTTGACACGATAAACGCAGACGACGATAGCCTCACAACAATGTCACGCTGCCTGTACGTATGTGTCATGATGGTCGTAAGATGGTCACGATGGAGTCATGACAGCTGTAAGACTACGTCACGAATGGAAAATCAACCGTCATTTTGTCGTCACGATAGAGCTACGATAACCACGACTGTGCCATGACGGTGCCATGAACGTACCACGATAGCGTCAAGAGCCTCACACGTGGGTGGATGTTGCCATGGCAATGGAGAAGGAAGATAAAGATAGTAGAAAACCCGGGTTGGTTACGTTTTGGTGATAGAGAAGGGGGGGAAACGGGGGAGGGGGTTGTAATAAAGAAGGGGTGTGTTGGTGGGGAGACGGGGGGGAGGAGGGTTGGGGATGGAGAAGGCGTTGTGGGTGTTGGTGGGGATATGTGTGGTTACAAGGGGGTGGGTGGCATCTTCACGTGTTTAGGGAGTAGGGGGAGGGTGGTGTCACCGCGTGATGGGAGTAGGGGGGGTAGGGAGACGAAGGGTGGTGGTCACCGCGTGATGGGAGTATGGGGGGTAGGAGACGAAGGGGGGTGTCACCGCGTGGTGAGGGAGTATAGGGGTAGGGAGACGAGAGGGGGGTGTCACCATGAGGTGAGGGAGGAGGGGGTAGGTAGTAGAGGGTGGGTGGAGGTGAATGAGAAAGGGGGGGAAGGTAGGGATGGACAGCGCGCGGTAACGGTTTCTTATCGTCACGATAGAACATAAGACGATCACGGTAGTGTCACGAAGCTGCTACATAGATAACGATAGCGGCACGATAGACTTACGATAGCGCTGCGTTGGGTACAAACATCGGGGAGCTTCCCGATTTTTTAGTGCACGCACTAACTTTTCGTGGCCTTAGCCGAGCGCGTCACGAGCGTCACGATCGGTCACGATGGACCCATAACCAGGGGCCAGATCCAGCAAACAACATACGCCGGTGTATGTCAGTGTAAGTCTGAGATACTCCTCTTTCGAAAACTTTCTTGGATCAGGAGCTACATCTGCGCCAAATCGATGACGTCACAACGCCAGACTTTACCCCTCGGTGCAAGTCTGCGCCAACCCTCCCTGGCTGGATCCAGCAAGCGTACTTACTCCATTTCCGTGACGTCACAGGGCCATATTATGGCGTAGATTTACATCACCTCGATGAGGAGGTGTAGAGAAGGTGTATCTCATATATATAAATAAAATGTCATTTATTATGCCTAATAGACGTTACCACCGAGGTAAGGATTGAAATATAAGCCTATTGGTAGTTGGCAGCGGCGTGTGTTTACAAAATGTTTAGGAGATACAAGCCTGGTGGGAGGCCGCCTCCGGCCGTGTAGGGACTGCCTTCGGTGTTTTGTTGTATTAGTTCGTTATTGGGCAGCACCAGTTTTTTAGACCACTAGTCTNCCCACGCACCCTCACGGGCAGGACTCGGACATATGGACCGCTGCCTCCCCCTGGACCTCCGTGCCTACGTCATCGCCGACATAAGCGAACGGCTCACGTGGGTAAAAATCAAGAGCTAGTTTGAGTACATTGCAAAACTACATAAAAAGAATATGCAGCAGGGGCAAATGCTATCAAAACCTTGAAACATTAAGGTGAACAGTTTTGGGTTGCACTTTGAGGTGACAGAGCGTAAAAAAGGTTGCGGTAGCCTGACATATGTAATAAAGAAATTCAACATGCATACAAAATGTTTTATCCCATTTCTTACTTCTAGTAGATGAGATGAATGAAGGATATATACAAAATTGCACAAAAACACTAAGATTCATGAAGAAAAAATTCGAAAGATGGTTTCCTACTTAAGTAACACCTATAAACTGTATACAGGGCGTTTGCTTGGTGGCGCCCTGGGAAAACCTTACTTTTTATGAGATATTAGAACTACAAAATGTAATTTATCCATTCTTATATTTTATTTGGTATTACCATCAAAAGTTACCCGTAATAAGTATGTGCTGTGAAAACAATCCGAATGGCTTTTAACACGCAACACCTTGTTATGAACGTCTCTCTCTCTGCCCCTCCTCGAGAGAGAGAGAGAGAAAGAGATGAGAATAATTGAAGAGAAAAGAGAGACGGAGAGAGAGGGAGAGAGAGAGACGATAGAGAGAAGAGAGAGAGAGAGAGCATCTGAGAGAGAGAGAGAGAGAGAGAGAGAGAGAGAGAGAGAGAGAGACGAGAGAGAGAGAGAGAGAGAGAGAGAGAGAGAGGAGAGAGAGAGAGAGAGAGAGAGAGAGAGAGAGAGAGAGAGAGAGAGAGATGAGAGAGATGAGAGAGGAGAGAGAAGAGAGAGAGAGAGAGAGAGAGAGAGAGAGAGAGAGAGAGAGAGAGAGAGGTGAGAGAGAGAGAGAGAGAGAGAGAGAGAGAGAGAGAGAGAGCAGGCAGGGTGGGAGGCAAGGGCGTAGCCAGAGGGGGGGCCAATGGGGCCATGGCCCCCCCCCAATTCAACACATCTACTTTAGGAGTGTGGTATAATTTAATCAATTTTACTATATTGAATATCATGTAAAGAACTAATAAATGACCCCCCATAGGCTCAATATGCCCCCAATTAAGTCATATCTTCAAAAAAAAAAATTCTGGAGGGCTTACAGCGCCTCCCAGACCCCCAGCTGTTAAGGCTCGCTTCGCTCGCCAACCACCCCTCAACCATCATTGGAAGGTGGCCCCCCCCCCAATATTTTTCCTGGCTACGCCCTTGGTGGGAGGTGAAAAGCATAACCATAAAAGTGTCTCCTGTGCCAGGTAGGCCCCAGGCTGAAAAATAAAATCTTAACTAATGAAGAAATGGATAAACCTTGCCAAATATAGCTTAAACCCATCTCAAAGATGACCAGAACCTTCCTCAAAGTTCAGTTGAAATTGTGACAGAAATGGCGGGCTAAATCCGCCATTGCAGCTATACTCTACGGGTATATGTACCACGGGTACTCCGTAGTGTAGTGGTTAGCACGCTCGGCTCACAACCGAGAAGTCCCGGGTTCGATGCCGGGCGGAACGAAGATAGATGGGTGGTCTTTCTTATAACCCGAGCCCCTGTCCAACCAGCAGTGAATGGGTACCGGGTGTTAGCCGGGGGTTTGTGACCCACCTGGCTTCGGCCAACATTTTAAGCTGCAGCGGTAGATCACTATGGCTCTGAGGAATTATCCTCTAAACAAACAAACAAACAAACAAATACTTATCAAAGACCATCCATCGATGAGCCGTTCTCATCCCTCTCATTAATCAATGCAAGGCTCCGATTATACCCTGGAAACTGATCAAGCACCTGTATAGCGAGCGAGCACCAGTGTGATGAAGACAGCCTCGTGGCAGGAGGGAGTGCTTGTTTTGCTGCTGGACACAGGGTAGAGTGCCTTGTAATTTGTACTTGCTCATACAAATGTCAGCAGTTTGAGTAGGAGACATTTAGAGAGGTGTCCCTTATAAATTTAAGCAATTCTTACAGAAAACAGTCACAATATATTTTTAAGAGTAACTATTATTTATCCTTTAAATTCGCTGGGGTTTTTGGTAAAAGCTGAAAAATACCGTTAATACGTATAAAAAAATCACACAAAATAGTCATGACAAAAGTAATGATATTGATAATGATAATTTACCTATACCCAGTGGCGTCACCAGGGAAAAAAATTTGGGGGGGCTTTAGCCCAGGGTGGTGATGGCTCTCGGGGTGGAGGCTCTCATTTTCAATTTTCATATTGGTCAGCAAGATATTTCAAATCATTTTCATTTAGAAAGTTCGGGGACAAAGGATGACAAGCAGATACACCAAGTAGAATGCTCTTTGGTTCATCAAACCTGTGCCCAAATCAACGAGTACCTTGTCTAGGATGGGATAGTAAGGACATCTTTTACAGTGAGATTTAGGTCTTCATTTCTCTCAGAGGTGTCTCGTTGGCCTGGGGGTTTTCAGTTACAATGGATCCTAACAGCCGTGACGATGGTTTCCCTTTTTGCCTTCTTGAACTTGAAGGTTTTGCGGAGCTACAGTTATGTTTCTTCCTGCAGCATATTTAACTGCCTTTTCCCAAATGGTATTGAAATGGTCTTTCTGAAGTTCTTCTATCTTTCAAAAACTTTTATTGTTCCTGTGCCATTTTAAAACTGCTGCAGCAAGATCCATATCCTCACTCTGCCAAACCTTTGAAAGGGGGGTTGTAATGTAAAAAATTCAGTAAAATTTAAATCAGTAAGAAAAAGTCAAAAATTTTATTCAAAGATTGTTTGAAGTCCATAAGCAAGGCCTTCTCTTCACCAGAGCGTCCATGGATAGACAAATCTTCAAGAGTTTCTGTTAGGATCTCATACCTTTTAAAAATTTGCCTTAAGGGCATTTTGGTTGTATTCCCATTTGTGCTGGCACACTTTGGGAAGCTCAAGAACTGGCAATTTCCTGTCCCTTTGGAAGTCTAGAAAGATGTCATGGCGTAAGGGTTTGAACTACGGATGAAGTTATCAGGCCTGAAATCAAGTTTAAAAAAAACTCGGTACCCGATAAGTAACCAGCAGTGTGGGTTATCACCAGCTGTAATCTGTGTGTAGAGCAAGGGACATAAAAACATGGATTTTTGGCTGTTTCTCTAATCAGTGCCTGCACACCACGATTCTGCCACTCATTACTGATGCATATCATAACACTGCGCTATCAACTTACTGATATTTAATTCTAGCCCCAAGTTCTCCAGCAAAGCAGTAGCCAGAGAATCAAGCATCAAGATCTTTAGAGCAATAAATCTTAAGAATCTCTCATGTACGGTTTCATCCAACACATACCTAATACACACACTGAGTTGCTCAGTAATACTGACACCCCTAGTTTAAATCTGATTACTGCAAAAAAGGGTGCTGTATTGGCTTCTTTGACTATAGTACACTCCCCAAAGTCAGCAACAGCTTGAAAAAGGAGAATTCTGACTGAAACCTGATATATATTTGGCATTTCTTGGAACCTTTTTTACTAAGTTACGAAACTTTTCAAAACTCCTTGCTTACTAAGTAAAAGATTCTAGAAAGGGACACCCTTATTAAGAACTTTAGATTCATCATGACCCTGAATGCCATGTTAGTTTTAGCTGCTGTAATGAAAATTTTTAAGTGTGTTTTAATATGTCTCTGTTACCCAGAAACCCTACTGTTTGTGTTGGCTATCGAGTTTCTGATGAACGCTCCCATGCAGCTGTGAAATCTTAAATTTGAGCCATTTTCCATTGCATGTACATGATACGTGGATTCTCCGTGCTTTTTTGTTTTTACATGCATCTTTTTCCAGGACCAAAAACCTTCTTTGGTGAATGTTACTTTTTTTGTGACATTACCGCCAAAAAGCCTACATGGAAAACAAAACTCGGTCACTTGTCACAGAGTATTCAAGCCACTCATACCTTTTATACCACTCATATTGGAAAGACCGGGTCTGAGAAACCGGGACGTACTTTAGGATACACTTAAGTCTGGGCTGCGTGGGTCCTTCTTCAGGCTTTGTGGCTAGATCCTGCACCTGTTCCATAACAGGTGGGGGTTTATATCAGGATTACACTTGTATCTATAGAATATCTTATAATAGAAATATACTTAGTAATTTAAAGGGTTTGTTAAGCAAACATATTTCAACATTTAAATAAAAACATAAAAACCAATTTTTCAAATAAAAGTGTGAAAAAAAAAGGGTTTTTTGCTCTGGCATGGAAAATTGGAAAATATTCCTTTTTATTGTTTTTGGGTAGCAGGCTACTAGCAGCAATTTTGGGGGGCTGAGTCCTTGACTTGGGGGGCTAAGCCCCTTAGCCCCCCCCGCCCCAGGTGACGCCACTGGTTTATGGGTCCATCGTGACCGATCGTGACGCTCGTGACCCGCTCGGCCGAGGCCACGAAAAGTTAATGCGTGCACTAAAAAATCGGGAAGCTCCCCGATGTTTGTACCCAACGCAGCGCCTATCTTAAGTCTATCGTGACGCTATCGGTTTTCTATGTAGCAGCTTCGTGACACTACCGTGATCGTCTTATGTCTATCGTGACGATAAGAAACCGTTACGCGCGACATGTTCCCACCCTTTCCCCCCTTTTTTTCACCCCCTTCCGTCTTCCCCCCCCTTTCTCATTCAACCTCCACCCTCCCGCGCCCCTCTACCCCCCACTCCCTCATCACGTGGTGGGCACACCCTCCCCCTACTCCCTCGCCCCATGTTTACACCCCACCCCCTTTTAAACCAATCATATCCCCACCAACGTACCAACAAACGCCTTCTACAGCCCCAAGCCCCCTCCCCCCGTTTCCCCACCAACATCAACACCCCCTTCTGTATTACAAAACCCCCCCCCCCCGTTTCCCCCCCTTCTCCATCACCACCACATACCCACCCCCGTTTCTCCCACCTTCATCTCTACCCCCCTTCCTTCTCCATCACCATGGCAACATCCACCCACGTGTGAGGCATGTCTCTTTGACGCTATCGTGATACGTTTATGGCACCGTCAAAGGCAATGTCGTGGTTATCGTAGCTCTATCGTGACGACAAAATGACCGTTGATTTTTCATTCGTGACGTAGTTTACAACTGTCAGGGCTCCAAACGTGACCATCTTACGACGTCAGGGCACATACGTACAGGGAGCGTGACATTTTTGTGAGGTTAAACGTGGTCTGCGTTTTTCGTGGTCAAATTCTCGATAGCGTTTAATAATCAAAATTGGTGGCGCTATCGGGTTTGATTATGGAATGTGGAAAAGGGAGCTTACCAGTCTATAATACATGCTCTCGGTCTTTCTTCTTGCAAGCCAAGAACGAGTCCACTTTCGGTTTTTTGGGCAAATAAGGGGCCAAAACACACATGAGTCCTATACCAGCCAAACTAAGACTTTTTGCACGATCCATAGGTTTGTTTTGGGCGCGGGTCTAGGAAGATGCGGCCGGAGGAAGATGCTGTAGCCGAAACCGCCGTGTGACAAGTCGCGCATTTTTGCCACCTGGGCATCTTTGGTAGCAAGATACCAAAAGATGCCGGAAAATATTGCTCGTGTGACATGGCCCCTTTAAATTTGACGTTTGGGCCACCGTGTTACCCTTTCTATCTTGTTGTTTAAAGGTAACGGGTTCAACCCATTAACATGTAGCGTCAATGTCCTGTAGGGGTGATTTCAAGGTTGGTATGGTCAATACAAAGTAGTTTAAAACGGTTTCTTTTAGGCTTTTATATATAAGTACCAGTAACGAGGAATACAATATTTCAGTTATGTAAAATATGTTCAATGTGAGGAATAGCGACTAGTCCTAGGTTCCTACGGCCAAAGAACTTAGTCTTACGGGCAGGCCTGAACCATTCAGTGACAACAAACGTGTAACCACATGGTTACTCAAAAGGGGAAAGCACGTGAGTGTAGCGTCGCCTCTCGCCTCTGCCTCTTCCCGGGCCCTTCGACATCTTATATAGGAGTTTTTTTTTTGTTGACCCGTTGCTTACACATACTCGGTTCTCGGTGGTTACACATACCGGTTACACATTTCTCGGCTCGGTTGGTAGAGATGCGTGCTGCGTGCAGAAACCCCGCATTTGGTCAGCGGTTCGAGCCCCCCAAGTTCGTCCTGAACGTGGGGCGCTTTGTATAGTAAATAACCTTGTAGTTGGTACTTGCCCAAAATGTCTAGAAACGGATCAAAGTATCTTTCTTGTATGTGTAATGCTTATCAACTGTCATAAGTTTGGGAAATTAGCAATGGTTTTCGCTCCTCTTAATGAGTGATAAACAGGCGGGTGGTGACGACAAAAGCATAGACACAGGTTTTTTTCACCTTCCAAGAGTTATCAACTGCGATAAGTGGCAATCACAGTGTTGTCGCTCCTCCTGTTGTGCCACAGTGCCTTCTGGTCAAAAACATACTACTCCCCGGCCCCTGTCTGTTAACATAGGAATTATTATACACGTACATATATCTCTACCTATTCAGTGCCCTAATAGACAGAACCTTCAACGATGGTGCCCGGGGCCCAGATTGGGGTGCTGCTATTTTTGGGGCAGTGGCCAGTGCTGAGCCCAACAGACACATGAACACGTAGCACACGAGTATATAAAATCTGTGTCCGAAACGGTATAAAAAGAAAAACGACATGACGGTCACTAATATATTTGACAAGCTATTATAGTATGACTTAATGATGAACCGTTGGACCCAGGGTGGTTAAGACAATATTGTTTAGACAAAATAATTATAAATATATAATTCCAAACCTCCTTTTAATATGACATTGAATTATGGTTTAGCCTATCTGACCCCAGGTGTAAGGTTTCGTTCGGTGGTACAGGTACCCAGGTTTAATAAGAACCACTGCTCTAGATAGTGTCACATCAGGGAAATATTTATATACCAAGATAATCAGGCAAGCGTTTTAGATTCAGGAAACGTGTTTAACGCTCTCAACACCCAAAAGTTTAATAAGTTTCTCCATCCACTGCGACATCCGTTGGGGCTCCCTAAGGGGCCCCGCGAAAAGTCCTGACTGTGCGGCGAATTTGTTTTTGTTTTCAATTCACCAACGCGTATTCTTTTTTTCCCGGCATTATTAATATCATTGGTTTTGCAAGAGACTATTCTGCCTTATGTAAGAAAAAATAAACAAGAAAAAGCAAAATAAAAAAGCGGAATTTACAGACTCCGAAAAAAACATTGAGTAATGAGAAAAAGAAATACTTACGTTCACCACTTCGTAGCTCGAAACTTCCTGAGTCGATTTTATAGTTTATATGCCAATAAAAGCGGATTTTTATGAGGATTCCAACGCTACCATTTTAATCTTCATATGGCAGTTATGGCCAGCTCGGGGGCACGTTTAAAGGACGGACAGTCGCGCTCACAGACTGCTGCTGAGAGGAAAACTGAGACAAAAAGCCTTATCATTCAAATCCACTCTCACGAGAGAGTTGACAATTAGTTTATTTTAAGTCTAGCTTGGGGTCTTTGACGCAAAAATTTTGACGCGATTCGGGTAAATGCTTTGTTTTTGGCGAATTTTAAAAGTTTTTTGCGTCAAAAGCTCAGATGTAGACGGTTCCGTTTGACGCGAATCGCGTCACTGGGCGTGAGCGGGTTAAAATATTAGTACAATGAAAAATAGCTGAGAACTAAGGAGTTAA
>JACEEZ010012260.1:41504-51638 GCA_016584305.1 Chionoecetes opilio | reverse complement strand
CAGGGCAAATTTTAACCCGTTATGGGAGCTATTTTTTTTTTTTTTTTTTACAGCATTAAACAGTGAGTCGCCACCTGCAGTGATGTCGCCAGGCGCCAATATTACGAATTATAGCATCACTACTGATTTTTAGTGCCACTGAAGATGTTACACAATAGGTTATATCTACAAATATAACTGTTGCGCATTTTGCATTTCACGTTTTTCTTCGCGCGACGACAGACAGCAGCTGATCACCTTTCGGGCGAGAGGACACAAGACTTTCCAGATCTTTCAAACTTGAATAGAATGTTTTCACGTTGGCAGAAAAAATTTTTTATATATCCAAGCATCTTCCGCAGGTAATATATATATAGACTTGTTTTACTTTACCTCTAATTTCCCTGAATTCCCCAGAGTGGCGACTCAACTGTTGGGTTAAAATACTAGCTGGCGACTTTACTGTAGTAGGTATGGGCAAGGTCGCCACTCGGTTTTATTTTGTAATTTGTTCATTTATTAGCCCTAATATGACGCAGATGAAGAACACAAAATGACACAGACTTTCCAGATAGACCCTTCTAACTTTCCTGAAATCATGGATGTACAAATGTAAGTATTAATGCCACCACACATCTGTAAAATAACAAAGAAACGTAGAACTGGCGACTTCACTGTTATCTACGGTAGCGAGAATTGTGAAAAAAAAGTGGGTTGCGGGGAATTGAGGAAACCTTGATGTAGGGTGATGGGTAATGGGTGAGTGAATGGGTGGGGTGATGGGTAATGGGTGTCGGGTGATGGGTGACTGAATGGGTGTAGGGTGATGGGTTGGGGGTGATGGGTGAGGGAATAGGTGGGGGGTGATGGGTAATGGGTGAGTGAATGGGTGTGTGGTGATGGGTAATGGGTGAGTGAATGGGTTGGGGGTGATGGGTATGGGTGAATGAATGGGTGGGGGGTGATGGGTAATGGGTGAGTGAATGGGTTGGCGGTGATGTGAATGGATTGGCGTTAATACATACATTTCTACATCCATGATTTCAGGAAAGTTATAAGGGGCTAACTGGAGAGTCTGTGTTTGGTGGGCCAAAGGCCCACCAAACACAGGTGGTGGGCCTAAGGCCCACCAATAGCCCTCCGCAGGAGCTAGCCAAAAAAGTCTGCCCGGAGGGCGGCTTTGCGGCTAGTAATATAATAACTGTTACAGTATTAGTAATAACGACGGCCGAAGCTGTGTGTAGTTTTCAAAATTTCATTAGATTCATACCAGAGCTGCCCCCTTCCTCCCCCCCTTTTCTGTCCCCCATCGCTCCCTTCCTCACCGCCCCCCCCCCCTTCCCTTCCCTTTCCGCTATGAACATGTAATATAACTGTACCTGGTTAGGGGAAAAAACCCGTAGATTTATTTCTTCAAAACTTAAACTAATAACAACGGTTGAAAAATACATCAGAGCTTTTTATTGCACATTATACCACCATCATTTTAATTTTAGCCACTACCACTACTATCACCACCATCACCTCTACCACACCTACCACTATTACCACCACCACCACCACTACCACCACCACCACCACCACCACCACCACCACCACGCGGTGGTGGTGGTGGTGGAAAACAACGGAAAAAGCAATATTAAAGTTCACAAACGAAGTGCATAAGAGTTTGGAAAACAAGTTACATGTTGTTGGAATATTTCTTGATTTGAGTAAAGCTTTTGACTCTCTTAATCATACAATATTATTGGATAAACTTGGCAATATTGGTATCAGAGGAATAACACTAGAACTGTTTTCTAGTTATTTGTCAGATAGAAAACAGGCTGTCTACTGTAATAACAATCAATCTACACTGAAAAACATTGACAGGGGAGTGCCACAAGGATCAATTTTGGGACCTTTATTGTTTTTGGTTTACATTAATGATATTGCTAACGCCAGTGATAACATTCAAATATATTTTATTTGCAGACGACACCAATCTCCTCATGACAGAAAAAAACTTTAGACCAATTGCATGTAAAAGTTAATACCGAACGGGAGAAAATAACGAGATGGGTTTTGGAAAACAAATTAGCTGTTAACATAAAAAAGACTAATTATATTTTATTTCAAAGTCTTTTCTATTACTAATAACTTAGAATCAATATTCTTGAGAGGGTGCCCAACTACAACGAGTGTCTAGTACAAAATTCTTGGGTGTTATAATTGACGAAATTTGAACTGGAAAAATCATATTCATCTGTGTGCTTAATATATCAAAAATGTGTGGAATCATATACAAAATTCGACACAACCTAACGATTGAGGCATTACGAACATTTATTATTCTCTTTGCTACCCTTACATTATATATTGGGGTATCTATCTGGGGATGTACTTGGCCTACAATCAAAAGATGTTTTTGTGTCTCAAAAAAAAACTCTCAGAACAATTTCCCTTTAGAGGTAAATATGATGCTACTGATATGTTATTTAATGATTTAGGGCTGCTAAAATTTGATCTCGTTAGGAAATACTTTTTGTTACTAACTATTTTTAATGATATAAATAACAGTGATCCAAAACAGTAAAATATTTACAGTTTTCCACCACAGTCAAGGTACAAGGGGAAATAATAGTGCTCTGATTTTTGCACAAGCACGTACAACACTATATAAATGTTCTTTACACTGTGTTGGGCCACAATTTTCTAATGCAATACCTAATGATTTGAAGGCATTATTAATGTCAATACATTCAAGTTAAGCTTAAAAGATATTTATATAATTTTCAAAGTCAAAATAGCAGGGAATAATATATGTAAATATATTTGTGTAATAGTATTTCGTATTTTTGTGATTTGTTATGGCTTTGTGTCTAGGGAAAATGTATTGCTTTGGTATATATCATACTAAGGAATATTTAGGATTTTAATTTGTTAATATATTGCCGCCCTCGATATATATTCATAGCTGTATAAATTATTGTTCTGTCCGCTAGGGAGCAGATGCTCAGCGGACTAATGCCACTAACTGATTTTTGTATATATGTATGAATTATGTTAACTTGTAACATTTTGGCGATAAACTCAATCAATCAATCAATCAATCAATCAATCAATCAATCAACCACCATCTCCAACAGTATAAATAAAGTAGACGTGCAGCTTTCTCCCTACAGAAGACAGAAGTAAGAAACAGAAGTCTTAAGTGGAAAGCTGCATACCCAGGAATGGCCTTACATTAAGAAGGACTCCAGCACATATACTTTGATAAATATATTATTGCCGACCCTGACCACACTCCATACAAGAGGCCATTTTAGCTCCGGGCAGCAAAGCTTGACCTCCCTGATGAGCTTGAGCTTCAAGCTCATCAGTCGACCATGGTGGCCACCCTGATGGCACCCACAAGGACGGTGTTCACGCTGTCCTAGAAGTCGAGCTTGGCCACCTTAATGGCACCCATGAGGCAGCGAATGGCGTCCACACTTTCCGTGCTGCATTCTTGCGTTGCTCGAAGGGGATGCTTGCCACCTTGGACACGAAGAAATGCCCTTCCTCCCTTGGTGGGCGTTTTTTTTTTTTTTTTTTTTTTTTTTTTTCGCACACTTCTCGGCCTCACAGAGGCATGACAGTATGTTGATGCATATATGAAGTCTGTGTGTTCAGCCATCTCGGTGGATTCAACCGGACAGATAGGCACACACACACACATGGCTCTTCAATCGGGCTCTCCCCTATGCGGTTTCTGATCATACCTCAGGAATGACTCTCCGGGCCATTCCTGGATTGCTATATGCGTAGTCTCATAACCCTCGCGTGCGTGCGTGCGTGCGTGCGTGCGTGCGTGCGTGCGTGCGTGCGTGCGTGCGTGCGTGCGTGCGTGCGTGCGTGCGTGCGTGCGTGCGTGCGTGCGTGCGTGCGTGCGTGCGTGCGTGCGTGCGTGCGTGCGTGCGTCGTGCGTGCGTGGGGTGTGTGTGTGTGTGTTTTGTGTGTGTGTGTGTGTGTGTGTTGTGTGTGTGTGTGTGTTAGATAGTACCTTTACTTTTTCAAAATGTAAGGCAGTGACTATTACCACATCTTCGCTCACCCAAACAAGATCTAACCGCATTGCCTTAAAGTAATCGTCCAGACCATTTCATCATTCCTGATTTAATGCAGTCAAATCATAGCCATTGACGAGTATATCAACAATACGTCGTCCCCTTTTTGTATCCAGTCAGCCGTTTTTAAATAATCCGCAATCAAAATCTGCAAATTCCCCGAGTTCTCAAAACGCACTCAAGATTTGCAGACGCTCAGGCTCAGGCTCCGTGACGTACCATCAGGGAGGCTCATCTTCCCGCGCTGATCAGAGGCACGTAAACACAGAGATAAATATAATAGTACTTGAAGATATTTGGGTGTTTCTGATAGATTTTTTTTGCTATATGCCACATGCATGCATCCTTTATGGGTGCAGCATGCTTCCTTCCCACACACACGCCTGCACACCGACACCCTTCCCACACACACGCCTGGGAAATACTTTGGAACTCATCCTTCCGGCTTTGACTGAAATGAACTACCGCACTGTATTGTATGCTTATTATACTTCACATCTGTAAAGGTTCCAGCGTGCGCTCAGCCTTGGTTAACCCACACGACCGCTATGAAATATGAGGTGCCTCAAAAAATTCTAAGTCCAGTTAGGTTAGGTTAGGTATACTTTGTGGTTAAGGTTAGGTTAGGTTAGGTATACTTTGTGGTTAAGGTTAGGTTAGGTTAGGTATACTTTGTGGTTAAGGTTAGGTTAGGTATACTTTGTGGTTAAGGTTAGGTTAGGTTAGGTATACTTTGTGGTTAAGGTTAGGTTAGGTTAGGTTACTTTGTGGTTAAGGTTAGGTTAGGTTAGGTATACTTTGTGGTTAAGGTTAGGTTAGTTAGGTATACTTTGTGGTTAAGGTTAGGTTAGGCTAGGTTAGGTATACTTTGTGGTTAAGGTTAGGTTAGGCTAGGTATACTTTGTGGTTAAGGTTAGGTTAGGTTAGGTATACTTTGTGGTTAAGGTTAGGTTAGGTTAGGTTAGGTATACTTTGTGGTTAAGGTTAGGTTAGGTTAGGTATACTTTGTGGTTAAGGTTAGGTTAGGTTAGGTTAGGTTAGGTATACTTTGTGGTTAAGGTTAGGCTAGGTTAGGTTAGGTATACTTTGTGTGTTAAGGTTAGGTTAGGTATACTTTGTGTTAAGGTTAGGTTAGGTTAGGTATACTTTGTGGTTAAGGTTAGGTTAGTTAGGTATACTTTGTGGTTAAGGTTAGGTTAGGTATACTTTGTGGTTAAGGTTAGGTTAGGTTAGGTATACTTTGTGGTTAAGGTTAGGTTAGGTTAGATTTTTACATATAGTGACTTTGATGATTTTTGGGGGGAGCCATAAATCACTTATATTTGCTTCCCCCACCCAAAAACCCCGTATTCCCGCCAGTTCCCCAGGCTTGTTGGCTATAGGGGGAAGAAAAAAAAGATAGGGTGAAGGACTTCTTCCAAAGTTTTACCCACGCCTGCACACACGCCTCCTTCCCACAACACGCTTGCATACACGCCTCCTTCCCACACACACGCCTCCTCCCACACACACGCCTGCAGACACGCTTCCTTCCCACACACACGCCTGCACACCGACACCCTTCCCACACAGACGTCTGCACACACACACGCCTGCACACACGCCTCCTTCCCACACACACGCTTCCTTCCCACACACACGCCTGCACACCGACACCCTTCCCACACACACGCCTGCACACACGTCTGCACACCGACACCCTTCTTACACACACGCCTACTTCCCACACACACGCCTGCACACACGCCCTCCACACACGTGTGTTGTGTGTGTATGTGTGTGTGTGTGCAGGAAGGGTGTTGGTGCGCAGGCGTGTGTGCAGGCGTGTGTGTGGGAAGAGTGTCGGTCACAGCGACAGATTCACTGTCTGACACCGAAGTACAATCGGTCATCATAACATTTGCCGACAGGTGTCAGACAGAGTGTCTGCGGGCGTCCCTGTTCTGACGTCATCAATAACAGTCGTAGCCCTGTTGGAGGGAAGATTTTTTTTTTTTCGCGCGCTTTTTTACAAAAGTCGTGTTTTTTACGGAAATAAGGCCTGGAAATCAATTATTTTTGGTGGATTAGGTGTTTTGAATGTACAGTCAACATAATTAGGCAAAAAAAAAAAGGGTCTGGACGACTACTTTAATGTTCAATAAAAAGCTCTGATTTATTTTTCAACCGTTGTTATTAGTTTAAGTTTTGAAGAAATCTACGGGTTTTTTAACTCTCTAACTAGGTACTATGGGTAAAACAAGTATCGGTGCACAGGGGTCCGATGAATACTGTAAACATTCGGTCAAAGGCTGATGATAGGGGAGGGTTTTCGTTTTCTTCGTTCCGTGGTGTCAGAATGTTTCACGCATATAGTGCACCGATACTTGTTTTACCCATAGTACAGTTATATTACATGTTCATAGCGGAAAGGGAAGGGAAGGGGGGGGGGGATGGGCGATGGGGGAGGGAGAGGGAGAGGGAGAAAAGGAAGGGGGGCTCTGCTTACGATAAAACACGGAATTCAAATTTGCACTATGTATGCAATTCAGTCCTGTACATGATATACACTAAATCCATGAATATCTGTAGGAGTTTTGTACACAATTCTTGGACGATTCTTAAATTTTGGAGCTTCCAATTGTATGTATGCTGAGACAGCTCTCTGATATGCTGCCACTCCGCTGATCTAGACGACAAAAGCAGCTGAGTGTCTATATGCTTTAATCTTTCACGGGAACCACTCTAGTACATAAAAATAACATAAGAACATAAGAAAAAAATGAAGCAACATGAGGCCGTGAGACCTACACGTGGTAGTTCCTGTTACTTAACATTACCTACATCCACCTTTCATCCCCATCCATGAAATTGTCTAACCTCTTTTTAAAGCTCCCTATTGACTCCGCACTAACTATCCGATGACTGAGTCCATTCCAATTATTTACCACCCTATCTGTGAACCAGTTTCTCCCTATTTCTTGTTTATATCTCTTTTATATCTAGTAATGGGTGTGCAGTAAATAATAATGTATACTGTATCCATATTATTCCTGGATTTTCAAAAGCGTATGTTTGGGCCAAGGTGTGTTGACTTCTGTTGGTGTCGTTTCATCTGGCTGTTGGGTTTTCTGTCCAGCTACACTTATGAGAAAACAATCCTCCAGTCACTTATGAGAAAACAATCCTCCAGTCACTTATGAGAAAACAATCCTCCAGTCACTTATGAGAAAACAATCCTCCAGTCACTTATGAGAAAACAATCCTCCAGTCACTTATGAGAAAACAATCCTCCATTCACTTATGAGAAAACAATCCTCCAGTCACTTATGAGAAAACAATCCTCCAGTCACTTATGAGAAAACAATCCTCCAGTCACTTATGAGAAAACAATCCTCAGTCACTTATGAGAAAACATCCTCCAGTCATTTATGAGAAACAATCCTCCAGTCACTTATGAGAAAACAATCCTCCAGTCACTTATGAGAAAACAATCCTCCAGTCACTTATGAGAAAACAATCCTCCAGTCACTTATGAGAAAACAATCCTCCAGTCACTTATGAGAAAACAATCCTCCAGTCACTTTTTGAGAAAACAATCCTCCAGTCACTTATGAGAAAACAATCCTCCAGTCACTTAGGGAGAAACAATCCTCCAGTCACTTATGAGAAACAATCCTCCAGTCACTTATGAGAAAACAATCCTCCAGTCACTTATGAGAAAACAATCCTCCAGTCACTTATGAGAAAACAATCCTCCATCACTTCTAAACAAAAAGTCTACGTAATCCGCCAATCACCTATCACTTCCAACACTATAAGAAATTTTTAACAATACTCTCCTTTTTCAGGGTATTCTATTATAACTATTTTTTTTTGTTAGGTGATGTAATTTAGGTGATAATTTAAGGTAAATGGTGATTTAGTAAGGTTTAATTTTTTGTAGTAATGTTATTTTTCCCTATTTTCCTAAGGCCAGTTAATTTCTTGTGTAAAAGTAATGATAAAAATAAGACTATGAGAGCCATAGTACACACACACACACACAGACACAGACACAGACACAGACACACACACACAACACACACACACCACAAAAACCACACACACACACACAAAATATGAAAGGAAAGGATTGCCACCCTCACCTCCTGCCATGATTTCGAGGTTACAATTCCTCCCCTTTGCATCTTCTACCTGTCCTCTGCGACGCAAACACCAGCTCTCACCTGAAAGCAGACGAACACCTATTGTTAAATATGAGCCTGACGACAGTAACAACAATACTAACAATGATAATAACAACATAAATGATAGAAAGAGCAGTATGATAATAATGATGATGATAATAATAATAACCATGAAGAAAATAATAACATATATAATAATGATAATAACAATAATAATAATAATAATAACACTACTACTACTACTACTACTGTAATACGACTACTACTATTACTACTACTACTACTACTTCTACTACTACTACTACTACTGCTACTACTACTACTACTACTACCACGACTACTACTACAACAAACACATCAAAAAGAAATACAACAGCAACAACAACATTATTAATACTACACATGCATTACGGGTAGAGAGAAATATTCAACATTCCTAAATAATTAAGAAAATTCGCTATTATTTTTACGAAACGATTTTAATAAGAGTCTGAGAACGCGCCTCAACCCACGCACAGGTAGTGGTGGTGGGGGTGGTGGTGTGGTGGTGGTGGTGTGGTGGTGGTGGTGGTGGTGTGGTGGTGTGGTGGTGGTGGTGGTAGAGCAATAAAATCATTGGAGTCAATTTCAGTAAGAGAAGTAAGGGGAAAATTGTACAAATAAGGGATAGAAAAGAGGAAATAAGGGAGAGAGAGAGGAGAGAGAGAGAGAGAGAGAGAGAGAGAGAGAGAGAGAGAGAGAGAGAGAGAGAGAAAAAAAAAAAAATTAAAATCCCTTCCACCTGCTTTCCCTACTTTTTTTTTTTCTTTCTCTCTCTCTCTCTCTCTCTCTCTCTCTCTCTCTCTCTCTCTCTCTCTCTCTCTCTCTCTCTCTCTCTCTCTCTCTCTCTCTCTCTCTCTCTCTCTCTACTTCTCTCTCTCTCATCACCGCATCCTCCCTACTCTCGTTCGTTTAATAAAAAACATGACGTATATTACACAAAAATTTTCTTATTGCATGCCAGTAGTAATTCGCAGCCCTTGTACCACCCCCCCCCCCCACCACACCACCGACACCACCACCACCTTAATTGTGTTGTATTGTGGTGCCATGCAGGGCAATATGAGGAGGGGGGGGGGAGAGAGAGAGAGAGAGAGAGAGAGAGAGAGAGAGAGAGAGAGGAGAGAGAGAGAGAGAGAGAGAGAGAGAGAGAGAGAGAGAGAGAGAGAGAGAGAGAGAGAGAGAGATTAATTAAACTAAACAGGCAAGGAAAAACAGATGGGGAAATACATGATACAAATAGGAGACTATAATACAGGGTGTAACACGAGTTTCTACAAATATTGATACAGGTGAAAGGACATGTAATTCTAAGCACAAAATATTCTATAACCATATGCTTTTTGAAGCTTCCTTTAGACGTGAGATGAAGTTAGAAAAATTAGCGCGGCCAGTAATTTCACCATGGCAGGCGGTTGCCGCTCGGTGACATTTTGAATGATTTAATCATAATGTTTACTATATAGTAATGGAGTATTACATTATCTTATAACAGCACAATCGTATTAATGGACATGTTATTACTAAATATGCAGTACATGAGAACAGCAGGGCTGTAATAAACAATACTGTACAAGGCTAAGTGGGCAACGCGTCGGGGCGGGGGAGGAAGGAGGGACTAGGCTGCGAGGCCTCACGCCGATCAGCTGAGTCACGTGTTCCATCCTACCCCTCCCTGACACGATGCCATGTAGCCTTTTACAGTATTGTTTATTACAGCCCTGCTGTTCTCATGTACTGCATATTTAGTAATAACATGTCCATTAATACCATTGTGTTCTTAAAATAATGTAATGCTCCATTACTAGTAAACATTATGATTAATCATTCAAAGTCACCAGGGCAATCGCCTGCCATGG
>JACEEZ010012260.1:0-40078 GCA_016584305.1 Chionoecetes opilio | reverse complement strand
CTACACTTTTAATCTTGTTTAAAAAATTTTACTTTTAATTGACCCTAATGAACTATAATTTGTTTCCCATATCAAATAGCAGTTGCATATGTTATAGTATATTTTAAAGATATTTGAAGTGACTATTATTATTAATGTTTATGTTATAATTATTTCCTTTAATGTTTCGTTTGACTTTCTTTTTATGTAATTTTTTTTATTTGCGTGACTTTCAGAAGTTTCATTTTTAGTATATATTGCATAGAACATCTGTGATGTAAGTTTGATAGTATAACCATGTTTCATGGAAATAAAGATATTTATTTATTTATTTATTTATTTATTTACTCTCCCTCTCACTCCTTCTCTCAGAGAGAGAAGGAGAGGTCAAACAGTCTTCACCTCTATTTCCAGGTATTCTCCGAGGAACACCACTTACTTCACACCCCTTTACAATTGACGGTATGCAGAGAGTTGACAGTAGTGGTAGTAATGTACAAGCAATACAAACACGTCTGTGTCATCTGAGATTACTTTAATAGTCTTTCTGTTGTTAGAAACAAACTGGACAACCTGGTGTGGAATGATGACGTCTGTTTCCTCATGGTTAGTTTGCAAATCTGATCTCTCCACTCGTATACCTTGCCAGACTTCAACAGGAGTATCAGCTTTCCCTGTGACAACAAGTCTGTTTGGTAACCGGAGTCCTTGCGTTCTATCTAGAAGTTCCTCAGTGATCATATCAATGAGCTGCTCCTAGTTGTGTGCCACATTGAGAACAACGTCTCGGGAGGGAATTGGCGTTGTCAGCGTAATTACATGTTCCTTGCAATGCTGCACTCCAGCAGATCGTGCAGCCCTTATGCTGCTCTTGATGCTTTTCTTGTGATATTTGTCAAACACTACAAATACGTTGCTCGAAACAGTCATCTTGGAAAGCACATAATCTACAAAGGCATTCACATAATCATTGACGACTCCCTTCGTTGGCCAGTGAACCATCCACATTGCTGCACATCCATCTATATATATTGCATCTGTGTGGCTTGTGAATGTCCTGGAGGAATGTTCCACTTGGAGAGTCTTCTTGAGCGTAGCTTTGGCTTTAGCTATTCTCATTTCAGGTTGGTCATTTGTGCCATCAAAGAGCGACGTTGGAAGAGGTGCCAGGTCATATCCCATGACTGAATTTACATCAATGTCTCGATACTGTATTAATATCATCAGCCTTGAGAAGATTAGTTCACAGTCCATCTGTCCCTTTTTATTAGTGGTATGTGTTCTCTTTGCTTGATTTCCAACCATGGTTTTGACTCGGTTTACAATCGGCTTGTGGAATCCTTCGGGCCAACTTGATTCAAACGCTTGTCTTTACTGGATTCCAATGGTCTGGGCATTTTCCACATTCACTGTTTCTGGATTAATCCTTCCGGTTACAATGTTGACAAGTCCCTGAGGATGTTCATCAGGCTTTAGTGGATGAATGCACAACTTCAGCTTTTCACGCACAGCCGTCCTGTCCTTTTCATCATATGCGATTCGGGACGGCATCTCCTCCTTGTGCCTCTGGTCATCTTTGTAGTTTCTGTTCTTCATCTCTGCTACGTCTTTCACTAACCGGCTGCATGTTACGGCTACATTGGGGGAGGCGGTAGCGGAGTAGTTAGCGTCTCCGACTGGCGTTCTCGGTGACCCGAGTTCGATCCCCGAAGAAACCCAAAACCTTTCTGCACCGTCGAGTGGCCTAAGAACACCCACATGCCCTGCCCATCAACTCTACCTTCTATTGCGAGTGCATCGGACGACACAGGGGGGCGGCATGAGCCTCTACAGGCGTCACTATAAAAATCCTGCCTGCGCCACCACGGCCGAGGACCAACCATCACAGCCCTCAAGTGAACATCCAGAGCCTACCATCGGAGCCCTTGGTCACCACTGCCTACAGGCGCTATAGGCACAAAAAAAATATAAAAAATAAATAAAAAGTATGTAAGCTACATAAACTACATAACGATAACTAAATGACTAAAAACACCCCAGTGTAAGCCTTACAAATTACCGTTGCATTGCACAGTATATCACTAAATATCAACATTAATTGATAGAAACAATTTGATACTAAAACAAAATTGCCGCTGTTTTTTTTGGCTTACCCATGTCCACATTTATGACGCGGCTGCATGTAAATATGTATCAGTAAAAGGAAAAGGCCAAAGTCAGCTCGTCGAATTTCATTTTCATGCCAGAAATTGTGACCTTTTGACCTCCTATGACCTTATTGTTGACGAAATTCATATATCATACGAAGATTTTGGTAGTAAAAACATTGTCAAAGGTCTGTACTTGTGTGATCTATGCCCGTTTATTATTACCCCTACCTCAAATTTTCAGTCCCAAACAGTGATTCCCATTCCTATCTTCAGTCGTCATTTTTGCAAAATGCTCAGGGATGCAAATTTGCCCCCCGACAGATTCCAAAACTAGAGGTTTCAGGCTATCAAAATCCGCAAAGAACAGTTATGCACCACAAACTCAAAGGTTCGGCCTAAATATGGGGTTTGGCCACCGGATTATAAAAGTTGAAGCCAAATTAGAATCAGTTCAAAGAAGAGCAACCAAACTGATTCCAACTCTGCGAAATTCATCTTATGAAGAGAGGCTGCAAACATTTCATAAAATTTTCTTAAAGTAGTCGTCCAGACCATTTCATCATTCCTGATTTAATGCATTTCAAATCATAGCCATTGACGAGTAAAATCAACAATACGTCGTCACTTTTTGTATCCAGTCAGCCGTTTTTAAATAATCCGCAATCAAAATCTGCAAATTCCCCGAGTTCTCAAAACGCACTCAAGATTTGCAGACGCTCAGGCTCAGGCTTCGTGACGTACCATCAGGGAGGCTCATCTTCCCGCGCTGATCAGAGGCACGTAAACACAGAGATAAATATAATAGTACTTGAAGATATTTGGGTGTTTCTGATAGATTTTTTTTTGCTATATGCCACATGCATGCATCCTTTATGGGTGCCAGCATGCTTCCTTCCCACACACAACGCACCTGAAACACCGACACCCTTCCCACACACACGCCTGCACACCGACAACCCTTCCCACACACACGCCTGCACACCGACACCCTTCCCACACACACGCCTGGGAAACACTTTGGAACTCATCCTTCCGGCTTTGACGGGAAATGAACTACCGCACTGTATTGTATGCTTATTATACTTCACATCTGAAAAGGTTCCAGCGTGCGCTCAGCCTTGGTTAACCCACAACGACCGCTATGAAATATGAGGTGCCTCAAAAAATTCTAAGTCCAGTTAGGTTGTGGTTAAGGTTAGGTTAGGTTAGGTATACTTTGTGGTTAAGGTTAGGTTAGGTTAGGTATACTTTTGGTTAAGGTTAGGTTAGGTTAGGTATACTTTGTGGTTAAGGTTAGGTTAGGTTAGGTATACTTTGTGGTTAAGGTTAGGTTAGGTTAGGTATACTTTGTGGTTAAGGTTAGGTTAGGCTAGGTTAGGTATACTTTGTGGTTAAAGGGTTTGGTTAGGCTAGGTATACTTTGTGGTTAAGGTTAGGTTAGGTTAGGTATACTTTGTGGTTAAGGTTAGGTTAGGTTAGGTTAGGTATACTTTGTGGTTAAGGTTAGGTTAGGTTAGGTATACTTTGTGGTTAGGTTAGGTTAGGTTAGGTATACTTTGTGGTTAAGGTTAGGTTAGGTTAGGTTAGGTTAGGTATACTTTGTGGTTAAGGTTAGGTTAGGTATACTTTGTGGTTAAGGTTAGGTTAGGTTAGGTATACTTTGTGGTTAAGGTTAGGTTAGGTATACTTTGTGGTTAAGGTTAGGTTAGGTTAGATTTTTACATATAGTGACTTTGATGATTTTTGGGGGGAGCCATAAATCACTTATATTTGCTTCCCCCACCCAAAAACCCCGTATTCCCGCCAGTTCCCCAGGCTTGTTGGCTATAGGGGGAAGAAAAAAAAGATAGGGGTGAAGGACTTCTTCCAAAGTTTTACCCACACCTGCACACACGCCTCCTTCCCACACACACGCTTGCATACACGCCTCCTTCCCACACACACGCCTGCACACACGCCTCCTTCCCACACACACGCCTGCAGACACGCTTCCTTCCCACACACACGCCTGCACACCGACACCCTTCCCACACAGACGTCTGCACACACACACGCCTGCACACACGCCTCCTTCCCACACACACGCTTCCTTCCCACACACACGCCTGCACACCGACACCCTTCCCACACACACGCCTGCACACACGTCTGCACACCGACACCCTTCTTACACACGCGCCTGCACACACGCCCTCCACACACGTGTGTGTTGTGTGTGTTATGTGTGTGTGTGTGCAGGAAGGGTGTTGGTGCGCAGGCGTGTGTGCAGGCGTGTGTGTGGGAAGAGTGTCAGTCACAGCGACAGATTCACTGTCTGACACCGAAGTACAATCGGTCATCATAACATTTGCCGACAGGTGTCAGACAGAGTGTCTGCGGGCGTCCCCGTTCTGACGTCATCAATAACAGTCGTAGCCCTGTTGGAGGGAAGATTTTTTTTTTCGCGCGCTTTTTACAAAAGTCGTGTTTTTACGGAAATAAGGCCTGGAAATCAATTATTTTTGGTGGATTAGGTGTTTTGAATGTACAGTCAACATAATTAGGCAAAAAAAAAAAGGGTCTGGACGACTACTTTAAAAGATTGTAGAATCCGTTATATTGGATATCTGTTCTTCCTATATATTCCTCTTTCTCCTCCTCTTCCTCCAATATCAGTAAAATCACATATCTTGATCTTTCTTCTATCTGATCAACCCGTTGATATACCAACCTAACCAACACATCACTTATAACTTATAACTAACTTATAATACAAATTCGATCAATCTTATTTCCTAATCCTCACATCACATCGCTATCTCTACCTGACCATCCTCTTTCCGCTTTCCTTCCCTTCCCCTTCTCGCACCACACACTTTATACATTCAGCCACGCCCAAACACACGCACGCACTTCAACATAAACAGTGCAATTTACCTCAGTGAAATAACCCTCCTCCTCCAACCTCACCCTAACTCTTGTCTTGGTTTATCTCTCCTTTCTTCCATCTTATCCCTCCCCTTCCATCACTGCCTCTGCCTCCTGCCCCTACCCTGAAAACCCTCCCTCCCTCTCTCACCTCGGGTCAGACAACAAAGAGGGTCAGACGCTTCACCCATTCCTTAATGACTAGCATCTGATAATTAAGTTTATATTAGCAAGCCCGTCAAAGGCGCACGCCATGTATGTGTACGTGTACGTGTGTGTGTGTGTGTACGCCTTTTTTTTTGTGTGTGTGTGTGTGTATTCATCTACGTAGATGTATTTTACAGGGCCAGAGCAATGCTCGTGTGGCCCCGTCTCCATATCAACATTTTATCATTCATCCTTAGTGCTGGCCGAAGCCAGCACCCCGGAGAGCAGGTCACAAACCCCGGCTAACACCCGGTACCCATTCACTGCTGGGTGGACAGGGGCTCGGGTTTAAGGAAACAACCCATCTGTTTCCCCCGCTCCGCCCGGGGATCGAACCCGGGACTTCTCGGTTGTGAACCGAGCGCGCTTCCTCTACACCACAGAGTACCCGAAGTGTGTGTGTGTGTGTGTGTGTGTGTGTGTGTCATTAGGGTTAAAGAGAAAGGTGCATTGAAATAATTATGTCTGTTAAGGTAGTGATGGTGGTATATAGTTAAAGATTGGACCAGACTCTATGCTGCGCGTGGCCTCGGTGTTCATCTCCGTCGTATTAGCCATTGAGCCTGTGGTATGTTACAACCCGCTACCCCGGGAGCACATTCCCTCTTGAGATTCTTCTGGACTTGACATGAAGCTTAAGTGTAGCAACAACAAGTATGTGATTAGTTACAAAGAACCCAACACTCCGGTAAACCCCGCAGTCCTGGAGGATCCTCCAACGAATACTAACGATGATGTGGTCGATCGCCTTAGCTACCCCTCCGGCATTACTATACCATGTTCAGCGGTGCAGCTCTGGTCTCTGATATCATGCAAGAATATGCAATTCTTAACCTTCTGAACCTCGCAAAATTCAGAAGCAGAGAACTGTTAATGTTTCTGCCTTTCTGGTAACGGAGCCATGGGGACCAACACATAATTCGTAGCCATCTCTTACACTGCCAAGATCAAGTTATCAAGATCCTCCGTAATGATGTTTTCTTTGCCCTTTCTGGCCTAGATACTCGGAAGGTTTACGGTCCGGACGGAGTCCTTCCTAATCTTCTCAAAATATGTGCTTCTGTGCTTGCACCCTGCCTGGTCAAACTTATCTGTCTTTGTTTATCTACTTTCACCTTTCCTACTTCCTATAAACTTGCTCACATTCAACCTGTTCCTAAGAAGGATAGCTGTTCTAATCCTTCAAACTACCGTCCTATAACTACGACTTCCTGCTTTTCTAAAGCTTTTGAATTCCTTTTAATATGAAGATTCGTAAGCATCTATCTGCTCACAATCTACTATATGATCGTATAGGCCCTATAGAGCGATCTACTGGCGATCTTCTAGTTTTCCTAACTGAATCTTGCTCATCCTCCATTACGGGTTTCGGTGAAACTTATATTGTTGCCCTTAACATATCAAAAACTTTTGATATAGTGGCACAATCTTTTAAATTTCCACACTACCAACATTCGGGGTCTCTATCCTTCTCTCTGCACTTTCATCTTAACTTTCTTCTCAAACCTTCATATTGTAGCTACTGTAGACATACATACGTTCATGTTGTTTTTCTCCTAAGTGTATCAATATTGGTGTTCCTCAGGGTTCTCTCCTATCAACCACTCTATTTATATTATTCATTAATGATCTTCTAAGTTTAACTTAATGTCCAATCCACTCCGACGCTGATGATTCTGCCCTGCGTTTTTATACGTGGTTCATTAAACGTACGTCCAACACAGCAGGAAGTAAGTGATTCATGGAGATATGCCTCAGAGCGCTTACCCTCTGTTCTATCTATAATTTCTGATTGGGGCAAAGCAAGTCTTGTTTTGTTAAATGCTTCAAAAACCCCACTTTTTTTTCACCTATCTACTCGACAAAACTTTCCAGACAACTATCCCCTCTTCAAGGATAATCAACTGTATCCTTCTGCTACAGTGAACATTCTTGGACTATCCATTATTAAAAACTTCAACTGGAAATCTCACATCTCATCTCTTGCTAAAACAGCTTCTAAGGAGTTTGGTGTCCTGTGGCGTCTGTACCCTTTTTTTTTAATCCCTCCCAGTTTCTTGCTCTGTACAGAGGCCTTATCCGCCCATGGAATATGCCTCTCATGTTTGTGGGGGATCCACTCATACAGCTCTCCTAAACAGGGTTGAGTCAAAAGTTTTTCTTCTTATCAACTCACCTCCTCCAACTGACTATCTTTAATCTTTTAAACATCGCTGCAATGTTGATTCTCTTGCTATCTTCAGCAGCTATTTTCAAACTCACTGCTCTTCTGAACTTGCTAACTGCATGCCTCCCTCTCTCCCGCGGCCTCGCTGCACAAGACTGTCTTTATCATCCCTATTCTGGCAATCTTCCTCATGCAAGATTTATTCAGTATTTTCACTCTTTCATCCCTTCCACTGCTAAACTCTGGATATTTACCTCCGCCAACGAAGTTGGAGAGGTTATGTTTTCACCCCGATCTGTCTGTCTGTCTGTCTGTCTGTCTGTTAGTGTACAGGATTTCTCGAAAAGTTAAGAATAGATTTAGACCAAACTCGGTATACCAAGTCTATTTGGTATAAGGAAGGACTGATTTAATTTTGGATGAAATCTATTGACAAGTGTTGCCATGGCAACCAATTGATGAAACATTCGGCCGGAGGTGTGCGCTCATACTGAGTGCATATATATATACTAGCCGCAAAGCCGCCCTCCGGGCGGACTTTTTGGCTAGCTCCTGCGGAGGGCTATTGGTGGGCCGAAGGCCCAATCAATATCCCAATCACCCAATCACCATCACCAAACACCACCTGTGTTTGGTGGGACTTCGGCCCACCAAACATAGACTCTCCAGATAGCCCCTTCTAGCTTTCCTGAAATCATGGATGTAGAAATGTATGTATTAACAACCAACGCATTCACATCACGCAACACATCATCAACGCAATTCATTTGATCACCCATTCCCACCCCCACCATTCACTCACCCATTACCCATCACCCCACACCCATTCACTCACCCATTACCCATCACCCCCCACCCATTCACTCACCCATTACCCATCACCCACCCATTCACTCACCCATACCCATCACCCTCACCCCATTATCACCCATCACCATCACCCCATCACTCACCCATTACCCTCACCCCACCTATCCCTTATCTCACCCATCACCGATCACCCGCAACCCATCACCCCCGACCCATTCACTCACCCACACCCATCACCCATTCACTCCATCACCCCACACCCATTCATCTCACCCATTCATACGCCATACCCATAACATCAAGATTTCCTCAATTCTCGCAACCCACTTTTTTGTTTCACAATTCTCGCTAATAGGCTGCTAAAAAAAAAAAGAGAAAAAAAATCAGATCATCTCATAGTGGACTTAAAATGTGCCCCTGGTCGAGCTGGTTCCAAAACTGTGCCATATGATGGGATTTGCCAAGGGGGGCGGCACCTATCGCGGACACACACACAACACACACACACACAGACACACACACACAGACACACTTTCGCTTATATTATTATATATATAATATATATATATATATATATATATATTTTTTTTTATTATATTATATATATATATATATATATATATATATATATTATATATATATATATATATATATATATATATATATATATATATATGTATTTTTTACTTCTTTTTTTTCCTTTTTTTTTTTCCTTTTTTATATATCGGGCGGAGGTATGCGCTCTACTGAGTGCCCCCCCCGCCCCCTAGTTTTTCCTGCTTCTATTTTTCACCTTCCAACGACTTAAATTTCTTTAAGAGAGGAGTAACTAGAGACCTCCGAAACTAAATTGGCCCACCCCCCTTTTGTTATACTCTTACTGACTCTTACTGACTTTCTATATACGGACTGGCAAGTAAACGGGCTTTTGTTAAAAAAAAATGTTTGCCCTTGGCCAGTCTTTTGTGATATATATAAAAAAAATGCATTTCCGAATGTTCTAGAGATTTAATTAAAATTGTCATAAATAAAACTGAGCCTCAACTCTACATCTTTAGCATCTTCGAGCATCTCATGGATTAAATGAGCAAGATACTTGCCTTGTCCACTGTACTGTCTCCAATTACTCTCTCCAATTACTCTCTGTCTCTCTTAGCACCTTCTTCCTAAATTCTTTTGAACTCCACCGACGAACCAGCTGCATGTCAGGTGTCAGCTGTCTCTCGTTTTTTCTTAAAGTCACGCCCCCTTAACCAGAGGTACGTCAGGTGTCTCTCGTATTTTCCTAAAGTCACGCCCCCCTTGACCAGGTGTCAGGTATCTCGCATTTTCCTAAAGTCACGCCCTGACCAAAGCTATGTTCGTGACCAACTGACCTCTGGGAAGCCAGTCAAGAGTCAATCCTAATCAACAGCAGTCATTTCATGTACTAGTGCTCCATATACCATTGTACTATTTTGAATATATACCACCAAAAGGGAGTGACGAGTATACTTGGACCCTATATACGTGTAATATAGAGAGTGAGTACAGAACTATTCAACATCAACGATACATGATCCTGAGCGGGTTCACATCGCCATGAACATACATAACTACAAACGGTAAGAGTGTACAACGAGTGTACACCACCACCTCAATATTGCCAATGACGTTTTGGTCTCTCCCTTATTGTGGCAACTAAAAATCATACATTTTGTTTTATTTTGATAAATATTCAGCTCCAAATCCTAATTATTTGTCCTTTTTGTCCTTTCTTAAATAGTAGTAGTAGTCGTAGTGTTAGTAGTTGTTGTTGTTGTACATGTAGTACGTAGAAGTAGTAATAGTATGTAGATGTTGTTATATTTATAGTAGTAATCAGTTCTTTTCATAAAATTTTCTGTATCTTTGAAAGCATCTATGAAATTTTCACAATATATACATTTTTTTTTTCATTTTGCAGTCTTCAGAGAGAAAAAACGTTCCATATACTATCACATTGTGTTATCAATATAATTTGCACGTTTTCCTACAGAAACACTTTCTTCCTTACTCCACGGTTTTCCTTCATCCTTACATATTTTCTCTCTGGCGAACTTTTCCTCATGTTCAACTTTTTTTTCTTACCTAATTAATTGTGAGCATGTATTATTGTCCTTCGAAAGATGTACAATTGGTATTGAGATCATTTTTACGTCTGCATGATAATAAAACTCGACCAATTTTTAGGCTGCTTATAATGGTCGAAACACTACCTACCTATATTGCGTTTCTCTATTTTTTACTATGAAACTAGATCTAGATCTAGATCTAGAAACTAGACCCTAGACCAAATATGCCATGAATACTTTTTGTTAAGCTCAACGAGATCTACCCTAAGTATCTATTTGTTTTTTTTTGCTTATACAGATTTTGAGATATAACTTTTTTTTATATATTTTGCGCATCTTTGTGATGTTCAATTTCCAGCAGCTTATTGATGCACCATACATCTATCTTTTATCCGTCAAACTTTTTGTTTATGTCTTGATGGAGAGCATATATACATGAATCGTATGTTACTTTGAAACAGGCTCATTTCTTATTCGCAAGAGTTTTACGCGTGTATGACTCAGTTCCCTTGATTTCTGGATTTATTTTGGGGGGGGGGGGAAATTTGCCCTAAAAATACACTTAATGCGGTAATTTATTAACAGAATTTTAACCTGCTTACAGCACAGCACAGCCTGTTGAAGTCGTGATTTTTTTTCCCATCTATAACGTTTTCTCAAAAAAAATCCGGTTCTTGAGATATTAGGGAATCATTGCTTCTCCCCATTTTCCGCAGCCTCGTACTGATACATTCCACGGCTAACGGTTTTTTCCCCGAACAAAGGCGCTCAGTCTCTCAGATTCCGTGTCAGAGACTAGACGAACGCGTGCGATCTCTCTCTGGTAAGAGAATTTTCTCGAGTTTAAGATACATTTATTAATTATAATGTGATTTTCACAATTAATTCCTGGGCCATAGCCTTCAGAATTTCAGCAACATTTTCTTATACCGGATTTGCATTAAACTTTGTTCATAGTGGCCTTTGCTGATGGTGATCACGAATCTGGCTTTCGTTTTCCGATATTTGGTTCTAAAAGCAATCTTTGAGCCTTTGTTAACTTCATTACCCCCGTAAATATATAGTTTACGCCCTTTTCAAAACTAACTATGCTTCTGTGAGAAAATTATATAAACATTTATTATTGTTCTTCGCAAGATGTACAACTGGTATTGAGATCATTTTTACATTGTATGATAATAAAACGACCAATGTTTAGGCTGCTTATAATGGTCAAAATACTACTTTTATTACGTTTCCCTATTTTTTACTATGAAACTATTAACCCTAGGGGCCTAGACCAAATGGCTTGAATACATTTTGTTAAGCTCAACGAGATCTATCCTAAGCATCTATCCGTTTCTTTTTTGCTTATATAGATTTTGAGATATAACAGTTTTATATTTTGCGCAACTTTGATATGTTCAATTTACAGCAGCGTATTGATGCACCATACATCTATCTTTTATCCGTCAAACTTTTTGTTTATGTCTTGATGGAGAGCATATATACAAGAATCGTATGCTACTTTGAAACTCGCTCATTTCTTATTCGCAAGAGTTTTACACATGTATGAAACCGTTCCCTTGATTTATGGAATATTTTTATCGGGAAATATGCCCTAAAAACATACTTAATGCGGATATTTATCCATGGAATTTTAATCTGTTTATACCAAAGGGAAGCCTGTTGAAATCCGGATTTTTTTTTTCTCTAACGTTTTCTCAAAAAAATCTGGTTTTTGAGATATTAGGGAAACTGCTTCCCCCATTTTCCGCAGCCTCTTACTGATACATACACGGCTAACGTTGTTTTTTTTCTACCGACAGTAACCGAAGTTACCGAACCAAGGCGCTTCAGTCTCTCAGATTCCGTGTCAGAGAGTTGACGTACGTGTGCGAGCTGTCTCTGGTAAGGCTCCCCACCCTTGATATATCAAACGATTCTAGCTCTAAAAATATTCATCATAGGGAACACTTGAGTTAACACAAATTATTAACAACGACACGATACACAATTGTAATTAACATCCTTTTTACGTATGTATGTATGTACATTAATATATTTCCATTTCTGACTCACAATAAATGATCACATTTTCTCGAGTTAAAGATACATATTATATGATTGCCAAGACACATTTCATAAACTAAATATATTTTCTCTAAAGTTTCTCCTTTGTTACAGATTGGAATACGCGCTACGGTATTTGACTACCATCACTGGAGGGAATCCATTGCGCTCCACCCAGAGCGTAGCTAAGGTAAATACTATTAGCCTTATTGGTCTTTGGTATTAGCCTTACTGCGGTCATGTCAAATCATACTATGCAGTCACAGACACCTTAAGGATTCCACTCCGAAAGGGAATCAAATGTACTTCTTGGACATGGAACGCGGTGTGTCCAGTATAGTCCAGTGGATATGAGGGGGAAGCGTGTTTTGTGGTATGTATAAAGTTTTATGGCTGATTGTGGTAGTCTGGCATGTCCTGAGCCAGAATCAGCCGGGTGCCACTTTGGCACCCTTGAGGAATTTTTTTTATGGGCCAAAAACAAAATGGCCGCCAATCGCATAAATCGCATATACAGAATATTGCTTGACTTCTATATTATTGGTGCTAGAGATACAATCTTGGTGTCTATAACCATGTTTTCAGGGTCAAGGAAGTCATTTATGCATCTTATATCATCACATTACTGCAGGAAATTACATAATACATGAGTACATGATTTCAGGTGATCACATTCATACTGTTAATATGTGTATATACGTGATATTCCACAACCAGAGGGTAAAAAAACATGTTTTGCTTCTGACAATTTTGCACGATCGAAAAACAGCAGCACAGTAGAGCAATAACAGCACTTAAAACAGATAACACAATGGTCTCGAATTTCGTTTTGCAAACTGCTTACACTCCATTAAGAAAGCCCTCGGCTGATTAAACATTCACATTCACACAATGAACACCATCAACTTGTCAAAGAAACACCAAACACTCATAAGATGATGATAAGTCCTGAGAAATACTTCAGTTTTCTTCATTGTCAACCTGTGATGACCCTACTCTGGTATTTACATTGTTACAATCTGGCCCCGCGTGCCAGTTGCAGAACATCGAACACGACATTTGAGCAACCCCACAACTACATCTGCCACTGGAACACGGGGTACTGGATGCACATCCACACTTGATCATCTGTAACACTTCAATGGGTACTAGATGCACATCCTCAGGTAGCATTCTGGGGAGCAGATAACCATCTGTGTTCGTTCAGCCTAAAGGCTGGTTCACACTGAGCTTTTTTCGGCATTTTGTAGACAGAAGAGGTCTGGGGCTGGGGCTGGTGTCATGATCGTCTAGATTTAACAAAAAAAATCACACACCGCTCACTCGGTCTTTTATCGACCGAGTTGCCGAGAATTTCGCGCGCCAAATTTAAATAAACGCAGAAGCCAGCACCCTCTTCCCCACTCACCCCAATTATTGGTATAATTTCGGTATTGGGTACCAAAAACTAACAAATTTAACTTACATCATCGTGCAGATCTTTTCATCCTTAATTTGAATCCCAATTTCCCCAATTTCCCATGCCAATGGCGATACATATAATACCGAAAATTTTCCATTTTAGCTAGCCATAAACGGTTGTTAGTTTAAGTCAGATTATGTTAGGTTAGACGTGGGGTTTGATTTAGTAGATGATATCAAGGAAAAAATGAAACTATCAATACTACTTCATAATAGGTAAAGTGCGCGAAAACTTATCTATCGCGCGCCAAATACACACAAGCCAGCCACTAGCACCCTATAGCCCCTAGCGCAGTGGTTCCCAACCAGGGGTCCATGGAAGAATTTCAAGGGGTCCATAGAGATTCTAAGAATCGAATTATTTTTAAATTTATACTGAAATATTATAATAATATGAGAGAAAATTAATAACAGCTATTTTATCATGGTAATAGTAAGTGCAATAATTACCGTAATTCATTTTGCTATTTATAGTAATATAGCAATTGCATCTATTATAAATGGAAGATGCTTATGTAAATAAAAATCTCTAATCAGTTTAACGGACCGAAGCCGCAGCCATTGCTGGTATCGGAACGCAATCATGAGCAGCCAAACGTATTTTTATAAACAAACACGAACCAGACAGGACGATAAGTAGCTTAACGGCTGTACAGTATAGGTACCGTACGCCTGCATCACTGTCAGACTCGCCGCTTCTTTACTGGAATCGTGAGTTATACTTCGCTTTTTAATCATTCTGTTATGCCTAACTATGATTATTAAATATATGCAGAATTGGGTATCTTTGAAATGAAGCAAGGGAAATTTGTAAACATGTCAGCATTATTTAATCCCTCAGTTATACATAACAGAGCATCTTTAGCGAAATTGTGAGGTATACTCCGTTTTAAATGTTATCAGTTATGCATTATTATTATTATAAGGTATTCTTCTTCTTATTATTATTATTATTATAATAATTATTATTATTATTATTATTATTATTATTATTATTATCATGCCCCTGTGATCGAAGATTGGGGGCATATTGCTTTTATTCCGTCTTGTCTTATTGTCTGTCTGTTTGTCTGTCTGTCTGTTTGTCTGTCTGTCTGTTTGCCAGACAATGTCTACTAACGTAATCATGGTAAGTGTGGTATGTATCTTTGTTGGTCCTCAAGATGGTAGCTAAAATAACAATTGGCCCTCGAAGAGTTTTAAGTTTGACACTCCTGAGCTAACCTAACCTAACCAAACCAAATCTAGCCTAACCTTACCTTATCTTACCTAACCTATCCTAACCTAACCTAGTCAAACCTGAGCTAACCTAATGATTAATCTCACCAAGACAAGGGCATAGACGCGAGCAGTGTGCACAAGTGGAATAAGTCCTGGGGTGTGGGGGCGAGGTCAATCGTGTGTGCAACTGTTTCTAAGTATGACTGATGATTGTAGAGTTGACGCAACACATTGGGCCAGCAATAAGCACATACAGTTTGTGTTTAAGTGTCTGTGTGTATATGATACCTCTTTGGTTTGTTATTATTTTGCTTGTATATTGTTGTTATATTAGCCTGGTCACAAACTGACCACACATAGTCAGTTTTTTTTTTTCTACCCACAGATATTGCAAGTCAAAATGTCAAGTAAGAAGAGAAAGTTCTCGGAAGATTATCTTCAGTGGGGGTTTACTTCAATTCAAAAGAATAATGTAGATCTCCCACAGTGTGTTATTTGTTTTCGTGTCCTGGGAAATGATTCGCTGAAGCCTTCAAAATTACAATTTCACCTGACCAAATGCCACCCTGAGTATACTAAGAAGGAAAAGGATTTCTTCAAGAGGAAAGCTGATGAACTGAAGAGGCAAAAACTTGATGCGACTGGTAGCTTCCAAGAAAAGAGAACATCGTGGAAGCATCATACAGAGTAGCTTATTTAGTAGCACGGAAGAAAAAACCACACACAATTGCTGAAGAATTGATCCTACCCTGTGCAAAAGAAATGGTTATATTGGTTCTTGGAGCAGAAGCAGCACAACAACTAAGTGATGTATCTCTTTCGAATAATACTATCCAGCTAAGAATCAGTGACATGTCAGGTGATGTGAAAGATCAAATTATTGAAGAGATAAAAGCATACCCCCTTTTTTCTATACAGGTCGATGAATGATGTAGCAATATCGTGCCAGCTGTTGGTATACTGCCGATACCTGTCCAAAGGCATATTCAAAGAGGAATTTCTTTGCTGTCAAAATCTTGAAACGTCAAGTACGGCCACTGATGTGATGAATGCTGTGTCATCGTTTTTTGACGAGCATGGTTTGAGTTGGAATAACCTCGTTGGAATCACAACTGATGGAGCTCCAGCCATGCTTGGGTCAAGGTTGGGTTTCCAAGGAAAAGTCAAATCCAAAGCACCAAATGCAGTTGGTGTGCACTGCTTCATTCATCGGGAGGCTCTGGTTTCTAAATCGCTTCCTTCTGGGCTTCTCACAATTTTCACTGATGTTGTCAAGGTCGTGAACTATGTGAAAAAATTCTGCCCTTAACACGAGACTGTTCCAACAACTGTGTCATGACATGGAATCCGAACATAGTATCTTGCTCTTTTATTCATCCGTCAGGTGGTTGTCTGCAGGGAGATTTTTGTCCCGCTTCTTCTCTCTTCGCCAGGAAGTTGAAATATTTCTTGATGCACAGAGAAAATGTGACCTGTTGGAGATATTCAAATCAGAACACTTTGAGCTCCGCCTTGCTTATCTTGTGGACATATTTGAAAAATTTGGTCCAAATAGCTGTCACCCTAATATAGAAATATATATATGTATATATATATATATATATATATATATATATATATATATATATATATATTATATTATATATATATATATATATATATATATATAATATATATTTTTTTTCATGCTAAGCGAGTCCATAACACCGTGGGCTATGCCAATCTGCCGTAAGACTTCTTGGCGTGACCCGCCATCATTATGGACCGCGCTACCAAGGCATGTAAAACTTTCCAAGATCTCAATGTCCTCGCCGCACGATTTATATATATATATATATATATATATATATATATATATATATATATATATATAATATATATATATATATATATATATATATATATATATATATATAACACAAGGATGCTGCGTCTTTTGTGACAGGAACGTAATGCTGAGGAAGAGTCACTCCTTCTTCATACAGAAGTAAGATGGCTATCGAGGGGTAACGTAGTGGCTCGAGTTGCAACATTAAAGGAGGAGCTGAAAGAATTCTTTAACAGGAATGAGAAAGAAAAAACAAAGAAGTTTGTCAACAAGCTGTCAGATAACAGGTGGATCACGAAGCTGGCTTATCTCAATGATATATTTTCTCGCATCAGCGCAGTCAACAGATCACTTCAAGGTTACTCGGCAACTGTGATTGATTTTGTCGACAAGCTGCGAGCTTTTCAAATGAAACTCAAACTTTTGCAAGAAAAACTCCAAGCGGGTCGGTATGACGTTTTTGAGCATATGAGCGACAGCTTTTGAGAATATGAGCGACAGCTCAGCTCTGTGTAAAGATGATGTGGATGAGGTCAGTGTTCTCATTCAGAAGCACTTGGTTTCTCTCAAGCAACAGCTGGATAACTATTTTCATGATATCACAGACTTAGATTGCCAACTCATTCGAAATCCATTGAAGATGGACCCTAGAACACTTCCAGATGAATTACAAGACGAATTCGTTGACTTTGTCAATGACTCAACTGCAAAATATTCTTTCGATAGTTTGTCATTGACAAGATTCTGGTCAACAAGGGCGAGTTCTTACCCTGCTTTAGCAAAGAAATGTGTACAGAACCTCCTGATGTTTCCTTCTACAAACCGCTGTGACCAGGGATTCTCAGCACTGTGCTTGATTAAAAACAAGTTACGTTCACGTCTGGCAGTCAAAGACGACATAAGAGTGGCTCTTTCAAAGACTGTGCCGAGGATTGACTTGTTGGTAGCAAAGAAACAGGCCCAACCATCTCATTGAATTAGTATATATTTTAATGCAAGTCATACACAGTGACTTCTCTATGAGTGAGTAACTAGTAACACTAGTAAAACTAGCTACTAGTAACAGTAGCTACAAGTAACTAGTTATTGATAGCACTACTCACAGTCATGCCGATTTGAAAAATACGTTTACTTTAGTTATATTTTAGGAATTGTTTTATCACACAACAGTAACTTCCCTGCATGTGAGTAAGTAACTAGTTACTTATAACTATGCGTGAGGCTTAACAATCAGCACTAGTTCACAATCAGTGCAACACAATGCCTACTTTAGTTCTATTTTTGTGTTCATGCTAGTGACGTTAGTCACGCACACAGTAATTTCCCCATGAGTAACTAGTTATAAGCTGTAAATAGCACCACAAGCTCATATTCAGTTACTGGAAAATGAGTCTGCTTTATTTTTATTTTATTAGTGTTTATGCTATTCACACACATGGTGACTTACCTATCACCGTTACTAGTTACAAGCTGCAACTATATCTGCAAGCAGCGCTAGTTCACTGTCACAATGATTAAAAACTGTCTGCTGTGGTCATATTTACCTCCGCCAACGAAGTTGGAGAGGTTATGTTTTCACCCCGATCTGTCTGTCTGTCTGTCTGTCTGTCTGTCTGTCTGTCTGTTAGTGTACAGGATTTCTCGAAAAGTTACGAATATATTTGGACAAAACTCGGTATACCAAGTCTATTTGGTATAAGGAAGGACTGATTTAATTTTGGATGAAATCTATTGACAAGTGTTGCCATGGCAACCAATTGATGAAATATTCGGCCGGAGGTATGCGCTCATACTGAGTGCATATATATATATATATATATATATATATATATATATATATATATTATATATATATATAATATATATATATATATATATATATATATATATATATATATATATTATTATATTTTTTTTTTTATATATATATATTTTTTAAACTTTTCTTTTTACTTCTTTTTTTTAACTTATATATTCGGGCGGAGGTATGCGCTCTACTGAGTGCCCCCCCCCCCCCCCTAGTTTAGTAAATGTATTGCTCATAGTGACATAGTCATAGTACCCCTGCTCTACAATGTAGTTGAAAGAATTCTACAGTAGTGTCATCTTGACAAAATAAACAGCGGTTACGTTTTTACGTGAAAACAATCATCGTATGCTGATATATTTGTTTTCTTATAATACTCTACTCGGTTAAGAGCCTGTGAATCTCAATCAAATATACATGTTTTGAGGATTTCTTAAGATAATTTTTTCTACATGCTTCTAGTTTTTTTCATATCAAAAGATTATTCAAATTCATTTAACAAATGTAACATTGGTGTCTAGGATGCATAGCAAATGAAAATATATGCGTACAATAGTAATTATTTTCTCCATAAAATCAACTCGTACAATTAATTCCCTATTCTGTAAACGTCTCATTTAGTCAATATAGCATTATATCATGGTAGAAATTTAGAGTAATGCATTAACGAACGCTTGTTACCATATTCTATATTTGTTGCCAGATGAGTGTACGGCAAATTTCGACAGTGTACGACAAGTTCAAATGTGGAAACGTTCAGGGCGAGGAGTTGAGTGTAGCACTACACGGTGGGAGTGAAGGCGTGGACACTGCAGCAGCCAGTGTTCAATGGTTTACATTGTTGCTGCGCCAGGGCACTTGTAGTTACCTGGTAAACACTACCGACTAGCTTCGTCAGCCATCGTCACTCGTGTTTACATTATACAAAAATAGTACTTTGGCAATACTTTCAAACATACTTTCGATCATACTTTCAAATACTATTTTTCAGACCAAGCTCATGGTATGGACATGAGTATATCAAAATCATTGGTTTTATAGTGAAACCTGATATTCAACATAAGAACATTAAGAGTACCTTATTTCGTTAAAATAGCATCAATTACACTGGGGAACATTTGAAGAAAAAAATTGTTGAATTAGATTTTTGAGCTTATTTAGACTAAAATGGCATGCTGATTCCCAAATCTGTAGTCAGTTTTTTTTCTAGCACGTCAAGTTTTTTTCTCCACAGCTTACCCTCCAGATAAGCAAAATTCACTTGTGAGCTGTAGTAAAACTTGCCAGCTGATTACGATTTGATCATCGAGAGCTATGTGGAACTTGTTTGGCAGTTACAATTGAGACAGTGCGGTGGAGAGTTTTGTGTGCAGCTCCCAATAGGTCAGTACTATCAATATCTGCAAACAGAAAGCTGGGGATAGTAGGAATTAGGAGGATTTGTTATGGCTTTCTTCTTAACCTTGTAAAAAACATACCATTGTAATTTCTATTTCGTTTTATGCTGGTTTTTTTGTTTTCAAAGCTTGTAACTATTCCAGTTTTAGTGTTTTATTTACATAGGTATATATTTCTTTTGTTTCAGATCAGTCTGCTCCGGCTACGTCTCGTCGTAAATGCCTAAACAACCCTGACTCCTGCTATATATGTGGTAGTTTCACCATTCCAAGTCAGAGGGCAAGCATCAGCGTTTTTGTCAAAAAAGCATATTTCGCATATTTTAAAGTGAAACTCGGTGATCAAGACAAGCTATGGGCCCCTCACAAAGTGTGCAACCCGTGGTCGAGAGATTACGGATGTGGACCAAAGGAACACGTGAAAAGTTGGCATTTGGTATCCCCAGGGTTTTGGCGAGAGCAAAAAAATCATTCCACAGACTTACTTTTGTTTAGTGAAAACATCAGGATTTAACAAGAAAAAATAAAAGTAAAATAGAATATCCTAATCTACCGTCAGCTATAAGGACCAAGCCTCATTCAGCTGAAATTCCAGTGCCAGTTTCGAACAAACAAACCTCCTCTAGAAGATTGAGTGATGTTGAAGAACGCAGTGACAGCAATGAGCAGATTTTGGACATTCACGAGGTTTCAGTTCGTAGGGGATTTGATCAGCACGAGTTGAATGATTTAGCACGTGATTTGGGCCTATCCAAAAAAGCTTCGGGAAATACTAGCATCAAGACTGAACGAGAAAAGTACTTAAAACAAGGAGTGAGGTATCATATTTTCGAACCAGAGAAAGTACATTTCTCCCGTACTTTCGAAGTGCCAGCGGTTTTGTGTTTTGCCATAACATTCCTGGTTTACTGAAGGAATTAGGGCTTTCAATCTACAATCCAAATGAATGGCGATTGTTTATTGATAGCTCAAGCGGACCCTTGAAGTGTGTCCTACACAATGGCAATTTGTTTGGCGCAGTCCCTATTGGGCTTTTCGGTCTGTTTTCGTGAAGAATATGGAGATGTAAGAGAGTCATTGAGTTATTGCAATATGACAAACACAATTGGATCATCTGTGTTTGACCTTAAAATGTGTCCTTCCTTCTTGGTCAACAACGTGGATACCAAAGTATCCCCGGGTTTTCTGTATGTGGGATAGCAGAGCTCGAAAAGAAGCATTGGGGTTTAGACGAATTGGCCTCCGAGATCTGATCTTAAACCTGGAGATCCTAACATTGTACATGAGCCACTTGTTGACAGGAAAGAAAATAATATTCCCACCTTGCACATAAAACTAGGTCTCATGAAACAATTTGTAAAAGCATTGTCAACTGATGGCGACTGTTTGAAGTACATCATCTTGGCATTTCTGGACTGTCAATTGAAAAAAACAAGGCCGGTGTGTTTGATGGTCCACAAATTCGACAGCTCATCAAAGATGAACATTTCAACGGTGCTATGTCAGACCTTTAAAAGAATGCTTGGCTATCATTCAAAGACGTCGTCAAGAACTTTCTTGGAAATACACGTGCAAGTAATTACACAGAAATGTTCAGAAACATTGGAGAGCTACAAAGCGCTTGGTTGCAACAGAGTATTAAAGTACATTTTTTGCATAGCCATCTTGCCAACTTTCCGGAAAATCTTGGTGCTGCTAGCGACGAGCAAGGTGAATGATTTCACCAAGATTTGAAGGTTTTTTGGAAGAACGTTACCAGGGTAGATGGAGTGCATATGATGGTGACTATTGTTGGAGCATCAAACGCAATAGTCCTCAATTGAACACTCCCGACAAAGCTACAAAACGTAAATTTTTACCCTAACCTGCAACACAATTATAGCCTTATCCTTTCTAAAAACATGATAATGTTAAATAAACATTCTATTCATGCCTATTTCTTTCCCTTTTTCATTGTATGTTAACATTTGCAACTTTTATAAAATAAGCACTGTTACTGTTAGTACAGTATTTTTCATATTTTTAAGAAAACGAAAATCCTACAGTTCAAAAACTTGACGTGATAGAGAAAAACTGAGATCAGTTTTGGATTCAGCACCCAAAAAATTACTAATAACAAGTGTCAGACCTAATCAACAAAAATTTATTCCCCAGTGTTATTGGTCGCTAGCACCCAGTTGTCCGCAAGTTCCATATATTATCAAGATTTATGGAAGTTTGGAACGGAACATTCTTTAGCATTCATAGCATTGCATAAAAGTTGTAGTTAGCATATTTCATATCCTATCATTTTTTCACTACGAAACTTCCATGTTCCTATCTTCTTAGGGACATGGTAGCATTGTCCAACTGTCCTCTTACATGTAGTGGATAGTTAGTTAGTATGTAGTTCAACAGATACCCTATAGTTATTTCCTCACCCCTTTTTTTTCCTCCTCATTCACTCCACCCCTTCCATCCCCTTTTCTCCTCCATATCATGTTTCCTTCTCCTCCTTTTCTTCCTCCTTCTCATCCACGCCACCTCCTTTCCCTCCCCCTTTTTTCCTCCACTATCATGTTTTCTCCTCCCCTTTTCATCTCACTCCACCTCCTCCATCCCCTTTCTCCTCCACATATGTTTTCTCTTCCTTTTCTTCCCCCTTCTCATCTCACTCCACTCCTTCCAACCCCATTTCTCCTCCTTTCTTCCTCCTTCCCCTCTCACTCCACCTCCTTCCATCCCCTTTTCTCTTCCACTATCATGTTTTCTCCTCCTCCTTCTCAACTTACTCCACCTCCTTCCATCCCCCTTTTTTCCTCCACTATCAGTTTCTCCACCCCCTCGTCTCCTCTCCTCACGTAGATTGCATCTTTTTTTGCCTCATTTCTCCTTCACCATCTCAAGCTACCTGCCTCTTCATTGGGCCTTCCTACTCTACAGTCTCTTCCTACACACACACACACACACAACACACACACACACACACACACACACACACAACACACACACACACACACACACACACACACACAACACAGTCATATATAAGTCCAAGATCACATCTCAAGACCAAGTAGGCACCATCACAAACTCATTAGTTATCATAATCTCAGTAAAAAAAATGCATTAGTGATACTTGTGTTTTATGTTTTATATTTTTTACAAAAAATGTGAATGGATTTATAAAAATGAAAAAAAATCACAATGCAAATTGGTAGAGATGAATTTTCCTAACCAAATTAGGATAAGTTTATATACATGTTAATATCTAATATTGTCCTAATATCCCACATTACTCCATGACACTACCCCACAAGAAAGTTATACTTTATTTACATAAACATTTTTCAGAGTAATAGCGAAAAATCGCCGAAAAATCAATCCCCACAACCCTTGTTATATGGTGTTAGTCAAACATGGCGTAACTGTGCATATTTGTGTACATGTAATACTCGCATTGCTCTCGGTCTGCAATATCGCCCGTCTCCGCATATGCTTTTATTTGCCAAGAACCTCATGCCAATGGATAAAGCAACATAGCCTGCTGTTGAAAAAGTACCCAAAGATGTTGTGATGGGATCCAAGATGATATGAAAGAGTGAGGGCAAAACTGAAATGGTCTCACAGAAAGAGTTGCTGCATAAAATACAAGCATTATAGTCTGGCTGTAATCCTAATCCTCTTTTTCACTCCAGCATTATTTGGCAAATCATCAAATAGTTCCTCGTGCTCTTCTTCAGCTACATATTGAACATTACAGTTTTGCACTAAATAGTAATTTTCCTGGGGAAACCTAAGCGTGATATTGTGAAGTACACAACATGCCCGTACAATTTGAGCAGCTTTACTGCGTATGCAGTATTTATACTGCGTATTATATGTGTATCCACATATTTTTGTCTACGAAATCTTCCTTTCAGGAACCCAAAAGCATTTTCAATAATGCACCTAGTTGCTGATAATGTTGTATTGAATTTTCGTTGTTGATTTGTTAATGGTAAATTTACTTTATGGGGTACAAGTAAGTGTCTAGAAATGGCGAAGGCACTGTCACCCACAATATGAAATTTACTGGACGGGAAAAGAGGACTAGGATGAGCAACCAGCTCGTCATTAAAAGAGGTGTGCTTTAATACACGGCTATCATGGGCTGATCCAACATAACCTGAACTAATAAATGTAAATGCTTTATTAGCATCACAGACTGCCATAAGGTTAATAGTGTGTTTTCCAGCTCTGTTTAGATAGTCTGACTGGACAGAATTTGATATTTTACACTATGTGGGATCCATCAACTGCTCCTATAACTCCAGGAAATCCAGCAAATTGTCTAAATTCCATTTCAACTCGGGCTACTTCCTCGTCAACAGGCCACTTCACGAAATCATTTGCTACAACATTCAAACAGTTTACTAATGCTTTTACACAGTCAAATGCACCGCTTTCTGAGACACCAAACTGTTCTGCAATTTCCCTGTAGGTGCTTCTATTTCCAAGGAAACACAAACCAATGGATAAAGCAACATAGCCTTCAGTTGGCATGTGTCCGCCCCTGTACACTTGACTGTAGTGAGGATTTAATAGGGTCAAAAGAAACTCGAAGGTTCCTTANAGGGGAAAAAGGCACACTAGTATATAAAAGGAAGATTTCTTCAAGAGGAAAGCTGATGAACTGAAGAGGCAAAAACTTGATGCGACTGGTAGCTTCCAAGAAAAGAGAACATCGTGGAAATCATACAGAGTAGCTTATTTAGTAGCACGGAAGAAAAAACCACACACAATTACTGAAGAATTGATCCTACCCTGTGCAAAAGAAATGGTTATATTGGTTCTTGGAGCAGAAGCAGCACAAACACTAATGATGTATCTCTTTCGAATAATACTATCCAGCTAAGAATCAGTGACATGTCAGTGATGTGAAGATCAAATTATTGAAGAGATAAAAGCATACCCCCTTTTTTCTATACAGGTCGATGAATGATGTAGCAATATCGTGCCAGCTGTTGGTATACTGCCGATACCTGTCCAAAGGCATATTCAAAGAGGAATTTCTTTGCTGTCAACAATCTTGAAAACGTCAAGTACGGCCACTGATGTGATGAATGCTGTGTCATCGTTTTTTTGACGAGCATGGTTTGAGTTGGAATAACCTCGTTGGAATCACAACTGATGGAGCTCCAGCCATGCTTGGGTCAAGGTTGGGTTTCCAAGGAAAAGTCAAATCCAAAGCACCAAATGCAGTTGGTGTGCACTGCTCATTCATCGGAGGCTCTGGTTTCTAAATCGCTTCTTCTGGGCTTCTCACAATTTTCACTGATGTTGTCAAGGTCGTGAACTATGTGAAAAATTCTGCCCTTAACACGAGACTGTTCCAACAACTGTGTCATGACATGGAATCCGAACATAGTATCTTGCTCTTTTATTCATCCGTCAGGTGGTTGTCTGCAGGGAGATTTTTGTCCCGCTTCTTCTCTCTTCGCCAGGAAGTTGAAATATTCTTGATGCACAGAGAAAATGGACCTGTTGGAGATATTCAAATCAGAAACACTTTGAGCTCCGCCTTGCTTATCTTGTGGACATATTTGAAAAATTTGGTCCAAATAGCTGTCACCCTAATATAGAAATATATATATGTATATATATATATATATATATATATATATATATTATATATATATTGTTATATATATATATATATATATATATTATATATATATATATATATATATTTTTTCTGCTAAGCGAGTCCATAACACCGTGGGCTATGCCAATCTGCCGTAAGACTTCTTGGCGTGACCCGCCATCATTATGGACCGCGCTACCAAGGCATGTAAAACTTTCCAAGATCTCAATGTCCTCGCCGCACGATTTATATATATATATATATATATATATTATATATATAATATATATATCATATATATATATATATATATATATATATATATATATATATATATATATATTTATAAACAAGGATGCTGCGTCTTTTGTGACAGGAACGTAATGCTGAGGAAGAGTCACCCCTTTCCCATACAGAAGTAAGATGGCTATCGAGGGGTAACGTAGTGGTTTGAGTTGCAACATTAAAGGAGGAGCTGAAAGAATTCTTTAACAGGAATGAGAAAGAAAAAACAAAGAAGTTTGTCAACAAGCTGTCAGATAACGGGGATCACGAAGCTGGCTTTTTCCCCAATGATATATTTTCTCGCATCACGCAGTCAACAGATCACTTAAAGGGTTTAAACTCGGCAACTGTGATTGATTTTGCCCGACAAGCTGCGAGCTTTTTCAAATGAAACTCAAATTTTTGCAAAACTCCAAGCGGGTCGGTATGACTTTTTTTGAGCATATGAGCGACAGCTTTTGAGAATATGAGCGCAGCTCAGCTCTGTGTAAAGATGATGTGGATGAGGTCAGTGTTCTCATTCAGAGCACTTGGTTTCTCTCAGCAACAGTTGGATAACTTTTTTTCATGATATCACAGACTTAGATTCCCAAACTCATTCGAAATCCATTGAAGATGGACCCTAGAACACTTCCAGATGAATTACAAGACGAATTCGTTGACTTTGTCAATGACTCAACTGAAAAATATTCTTTCGATAGTTTGTCATTGACAAGTTTCTGGTCAACAAGGGCGAGTTCTTACCCTCTTTAGCAAAGAAATGTGTACAAAACCCTCCTGATGTTTCCTTCTACAAACCGCTGTGACCAGGGATTCTCACACTGTGCTTGATTAAAAACAAGTTACGTTCACGTCTGGCAGTCAAAGACGACATAAGAGTGGCCCCTTTCAAAGACTGTGCCAGGATTGGACTTGTTGTAGCAAAGAAACAGGCCCAACCATCTCTTTGAATTAGTATATATTTTAATGCAAGTCATACACAGTGACTTCTCTATGAGTGAGTAACTAATAACACTAGTAAAACTAGCTACTAGAAAAACAGTAGCTACAAGTAACTAGTTATTGTAGCACTACTCACAGTCATACCGATTTGAAAATACGTTTACTTTAGTTATATTTTAGGAATTGTTTTATCACAACAGTAACTTCCCTGCATGTGAGTAAGTAACTAGTTACTTATAACTATGCGTGAGCTTAAAAAAATTCAACACCCAGTTCACAATCAGTGCAACACAATGCCTACTTTAGTTCTATTTTTTGTGTTCATGCTAGTGACGTTAGTCACGCACACAGTAATTTCCCCCTGAGTAACTAGTTATAAGCTGTAAATAGCCCACAAGCTCATATTCAGTTACTGGAAAATGAGTCTGCTTTATTTTATTTTATTAGTGTTTATGCTATTCACACACATGGTGACTTAAACCCATCACCGTTACTAGTTACAAGCTGCAACTATATCTGCAAGCAGCGCTAGTTCACTGTCACAATGATTAAAAACGTCTGCTGTGGTCATATTTACCTTCCCCCAACGAAGTTGGAGAGGTTATGTTTTTTACCCCGATCTGGTCTTCTTCTGTCTGTCTGTCTGTCTGTCTGTCTGTTAGTGTACAGGATTCTCGAAAAGTTACGAATATATTTGGACAAAAAATCGGTTTACCCGTCTATTTGGTATAAGGAAGGACTGATTTTTAATTTTTGGGTGAAATCTATTGACAAGTGTTTCCATTGGAACCAATTTATGAAAAATTCGGCCGGAGGTATGCGCTCATACTGAGTGCATATATATATTATATATATATAATATATAAAATATAATATATATATATTTTATATATATATATATATATATATATATATATATATATATAATTTTTTTTTTTTTTTTATATATAAAATTTTTTTAAACTTTTCTTTTTTACTTTTTTTTTTTAACTTTATATATTCGGGCGGAGGTATGCGCTCTACTGAGTGCCCCCCCCCCCCCCCCCTAGTTTAGTAAATGTATTGCTCATAGTGACATAGTCTAGTACCCCTGCTCTACATGTAGTTGAAGAATTCTACAGTAGTGTCATCTTTACAAAATAAACAGCGGTTACGTTTTTACGTGAAAACAATCATCGTATGCTGATATATTTGTTTTCTTATAATACTCTACTCGGTTAAGAGCCTGTGAATCTCAATCAAATATACATGCTTCGAGGATTTCTTAAGATAATTTTTTCTACATGCTTCTAGTTTTTTTCATATCAAAAGATTATTCAAATTCATTTAACAAATGTAACATTGGTGTCTAGGATGCATAGCAAATGAAAATATATGCGTACAATAGTAATTATTTTCTCCATAAAATCAACTCGTACAATTAATTCCCTATTCTGTAAACGTCTCATTTAGTCAATATAGCATTATATCATGGTAGAAATTTAGAGTAATGCATTAACGAACGCTTGTTACCATATTCTATATTTGTTGCCAGATGAGTGTACGGCAAATTTCGACAGTGTACGACATGTTCAAATGTGGAAACGTTCAGGGCGAGGAGTTGAGTGTAGCACTACACGGTGGGAGTGAAGGCGTGGACACTGCAGCAGCCAGTGTTCAATGGTTTACATTGTTGCTGCGCCAGGGCACTTGTAGTTACCTGGTAAACACTACCGACTAGCTTCGTCAGCCATCGTCACTCGTGTTTACATTATACAAAAATAGTACTTTGGCAATACTTTCAAACATACTTTCGATCATACTTTCAAATACTATTTCTTCAGACCAATGCTCATGGTATGGACATGAGTTTATCAAAATCATTGGTTTTATTAGTGAAAACCTGATATTCAACATAAGAACACTTAAGAGTACCTTATTTTCGTTAAAATAGCATCAATTACACTGGGGAACAATTTGAAGAAAAAAAATTGTTGAATTAGATTTTTGAGCTTATTTAGACTAAAATTGGCATGCTGATTCCAAATCTGTAGTCAGTTTTTTCTAGCACGTCAAGTTTTTTTCTCCACAGCTTACCCTCCAGATAAGCAAATTCCACTTGTGAGCTGTAGTAAAACTTGCCAGCTGATTACGATTGACTCATCGGAGCTATGTGGCAACTTGTTTGTGCAGTTACAATTGAGACAGTGCGGTGAGAGTGTGTGCAGCTCCCAATAGGTCAGTACTATCAATATCTGCAAACAGAAAGCTAGGATAGTAGGAATTAGGAGGATTTGTTAGGCTTTTCTTTTAACCTTGTAACAACATACCATTGTAATTTCTATTTCGTTTTATGCTGTTTTTTTTGTTTTCAAAGCTTGTAACTATTCCAGCTTAGTGTTTTATTTACATAGGTATATATTTCTTTTGTTTCAGATCATGTCTGCTCCTGCTACGTCTCGTCGTAAATGCCTAAACAACCCTGACTCCTCTGCTATATATGTGGTAGTTTCACCATTCCAAGTCAGAGGGCAAGCATCAGCGTATTTGTCAACAAGCATATTTCGCATATTTAAAGTGAAACTCGGTGATCAAGACAAGCTATGGGCCCCTCACAAAGTGTGCAAGCAGTGTGTCGAGAGATTACGGATGTGGACCAAAGGAACACGTGAAAAGTTGGCATTTGGTATCCCCATGGTTTGGCGAGAGCAAAAAATCATTCCACAGACTTTACTTTTGTTTAGTGAAAACATCAGGATTTAACAAGAAAAATAAAAGTAAATAGAATATCCTAATCAAACCGTCAGCTATAAGACCAATGCCTCATTCAGCTGAAATTCCAGTGCCAGTTTTCGAACAACTCCCTCCTCTAGAAGATCTGAGTGATGTTGAAGAACGCAGTGACAGCAATGATGCAGATTTTGACTTTCACGAGGATTCAGTTCGTAGGGGTTTGATCAGCACGAGTTGAATGATTTAGCACGTGATTTGGGCCTATCCAAAAAAGCTTCAGAAATACTAGCATCAAGACTGAACGAGAAAAACAGTACTTGAACAAGGAGTGAAGGTATCATACTTTCGAACCAGAGAAAGTACATTTCTGCAGTACTTTCGAAGTGCCACGGTTTTGTGTTTTGCCATAACATTCCTGGTTTACTGAAGGAATTAGGGCTTTCAATCTACAATCCAAATGAATGGCGATTGTTTATTGATAGCTCAAAGCGGAGCTTGAAGTGTGTCCTACACAATGGCAATTTGTTTGGCGCAGTCCCTATTGGGCATTCGGTCTGTCTTCGTGAAGAATATGGAGATGTAAAGAGAGTCATTGAGTTATTGCAATATGACAAACACAATTGGATCATCTGTGTTGACCTTAAAATGGTGTCCTTCCTTCTTGGTCAACAACGTGGATACACAAAGTATCCCTGCTTTCTCTGTATGTGGGATAGCAGAGCTCGAGAGAAGCATTGGGTTCAGACGAATTGGCCTCCGAGATCTGATCTTAAACCTGGAGATCCTAACATTGTACATGAGCCACTTGTTGACAGGAAGAAAATAATATTCCCACCTCTGCACATAAAACTAGGTCTCATGAAACAATTTGTAAAAGCATTGTCAACTGATGGCGACTGTTTGAAGTACATCATCTTGGCATTTCCTGGACTGTCAATTGAAAAAATCAAGGCCGGTGTGTTTGATGGTCCACAAATTCGACAGCTCATCAAAGATGAACATTTCAACGGTGCTATGTCAGACCTTGAAAAGAATGCTTGGCTATCATTCAAAGACGTCGTCAAGAACTTTCTTGGAAATACACGTGCAAGTAATTACACAGAAATTGTTCAGAAACTATTGGAGAGCTACAAAGCGCTTGGTTGCAACATGAGTATTAAAGTACATTTTTTGCATAGCCATCTTGCCAACTTTCCGGAAAATCTTGGTGCTGCTAGCGACGAGCAAGGTGAACGATTTCACCAAGATTTGAAGGTTATGGAAGAACGTTACCAGGGTAGATGGGATGTGCATATGATGGCTGACTATTGTTGGAGCATCAAACGCGATAGTCCTCAAGTTGAACACGTTGAACATTGAACACAAAGCTACAAACGTAAATGTTTACCTTAACCTGCACACAATTATAGCCTTATCCTTTCTAAAAACATGATAATGTTAAATAAACATTCTATTCATGCCTATTTCTTTCATTTTTCATTGTATGTTAACATTTGCAACTTTTTATAAAATAAGCACTGTTACTGTTATGTACAGTATTTTTCATATTTTTTAAGAAAACGAAAATCCTACAGTTCAAAAACTTGACGTGATTAGAGAAAAACTGAGATCAGTTTTGGATTCAGCACCCAAAAATTACTTAATAACAAGTGTCAGACCTAACTCAACAAAAATTTATTCCCCAGTGTTATTGGTCGCTAGCACCCAGTTGTCCGCAAGTTCCATATATTATCAAGATTTATGGAAGTTTGGAACGGAACATTCTTTAGCATTCATAGCATTGCATCACAGTTGTAGTTAGCATATTTCATATCCTATCATTCTTCACTACGAAACTTCCATGTTCCTATCTTCTTTAGGGACATGGTAGCATTGTCCAACTGTCCTCTTACATGTAGTGGATAGTTAGTAGTATGTAGTTCAACAGATACCCTATAGTTATTCTCCTCCACCTCCTTTTCTTCCTCCTCATCTCACTCCACCTCCTTCCATCCCCTTTTCTCCTCCACTATCATGTTTCCTTCTCCTTTTCTTCCTCCTTCTCATCTCACGCCATCTCCTTCCATCCCCTTTTCTCCTCCACTATCATGTTTTCTCCTCCTTCTCATCTCACTCCACCTCCTTCCATCCCCTTTTCTCCTCCACTATCATGTTTTCTCTTCCTTTTCTTCCTCCTTCTCATCTCACTCCACCTCCTTCCAACCCCATTTCTCCTCCTTTCTTCCTCCTTCCCATCTCACTCCACCTCCTTCATCCCCTTTTCTCTTCCACTATCATGTTTTCCTCCTCCTTCTCAACTTACTCCACTCCTTCCATCCCTTTTCTCCTCCACTATCATGTTTTCCACCACCTCGTCTCCTCTCCTCACGTAGATTGCATCTTCTTTGCCTCATTCTCTCCTTCACCATCTCAAGCTACCTGCCTCTTCACTTGACCTTCCCTACTCTACAGTCTCTTCCTACACACACACACACACACACACACACAACACACACACACACACACACACACACCACACACACACACACACACACACACACACAGTCATATATAAGTCCAAGATCACATCTCAAGACCAAGTAGGCACCATCACAACTCATTAGTTATCATAATCTCAGTAAAAAAATGCATTAGTGATACTTGTGTTTTATGTTTTTATATTTTTTACAAAAAATGTGAATGGATTTATAAAATGAAAAAAATCACAATGCAAATTGGTAGAGATGAATTTTCCTAACCAAATTAGGATAAGTTTATATACATGTTAATATCTAATATTGTCCTAATATCCCACATTACTCCATGACACTACCCCACAAGAAAGTTATACTTTATTTACAAACTTTTTTCAGAGTAATAGCAAAAAATCGCTGAAAAATCACTCCCCACAACCCTTGTTATGTAGTGTTAGTCAACCATGGCGTAACTGTGCATATTTGTGTACATGTAATACTCGCATTGCTCACGGTCTGCAATATCGCCCGTCTCCGCATATGCTTTTATTTGCCAAGAACCTCATGCCAATGGCTGTTGAAAATGTACACAAAGATGTTGTGATGGGATCCAAGATGATATGAAAGAGTGAGGGCAAAACTGAAATGGGCTCACAGAAAGAGTTGCTGCATAAAATGCAAGCATTATAGTCTGGCTGTAATCCTAATCCTCTTTTCCAGTCCAGCATTATTTGGCAGATCATCAAATAGTTCCTCGTGCTCTTCTTCAGCTACATATTGAACATTACAGTTTTGGACTAAATAATAATTTTCCTGGGGAAACCTAAGCGTGATATTGTGAAGTACACAACATGCCCGTACAATTTGAGCAGCTTTAACTGATATGTGTATCCACATATTTTTGTCTACGAAATCTTCCTTTCAGGAACCCAAAAGCATTTTCAATAATGCACCTAGTTGCTGATAATGTTGTATTGAATTTTCGTTGTTGATTTGTTAATGGTAAATTTACTTTATGGGGTACAAGTAAGTGTCTAGAAATGGCGAAGGCACTGTCACCCACAATATGAAATTTACTGGACGGGAAAAGAGGACTAGGATGAGCAACCAGCTCGTCATTAAAAGAGGTGTGCTTTAATACACGGCTATCATGGGCTGATCCAACATAACCTGAACTAATAAATGTAAATGCTTTATTAGCATCACAGACTGCCATAAGGTTAATAGTGTGTTTTCCAGCTCTGTTTAGATAGTCTGACTGGACAGAATTTGATATTTTACACTATGTGGGATCCATCAACTGCTCCTATAACTCCAGGAAATCCAGCAAATTGTCTAAATTCCATTTCAACTCGGGCTACTTCCTCGTCAACAGGCCACTTCACGAAATCATTTGCTACAACATTCAAACAGTTTACTAATGCTTTTACACAGTCAAATGCACCGCTTTCTGAGACACCAAACTGTTCTGCAATTTCCCTGTAGGTGCTTCTATTTCCAAGGAAACACAAACCAATGGATAAAGCAACATAGCCTTCAGTTGGCATGTGTCCGCCCCTGTACACTTGACTGTAGTGAGGATTGAATAGCGTCAAAAGAAACTCGAAGGTTTCCTTAGTTACCCGCAGATAGCGAAAGAAGTCCACCTCATCCTTCGACTGCAAATGGTCTGCAAACCCTTGCATCCGCGGATGCTCCTCTCTGAAACAATATCAACAATGTTGTTCTATCCTCCACTATATTTATGTTATTCATTAATATTTTGTGTTTAACTCATTGCTCTATCCACTCTTATGCTTTATGACTATATCCTGCATTTCTCAACATCATTCACCAGACAACCAACTCTGCAATATAGCACTAACATAGCAATGTAGTATAGGAATGCAATAATATATATATATATATTATTGCTAACTATGGTTGGTTGTGGATGTTAGCAGTGGTGCAACAATATGATATAAATAAATGAAATGAATAAATAAATGTATATAAATATAAACAACGATAAACCTAAGATTGTCTGGGTTGCCCTAAACCCGACCATCATTATTTAAGGCCTTGTGTTAAGAATGAGACTTGTTATTTTCAAAACAGTGTCAGGGGGAATCTTGGCATCTGAGGAATTACACAAGATGCATAGCACTATAAAGGGTGCAATAAAAGCCCAATAATATCCAATTAATGACAAATAACTAACACGGTGCAGGCTGGTGTAAACAGAGATAACGGCGTCTCTCAAGAGTAACTGCAGCCCATGTGGTGTGACGCAAGCTACCATACATCATGGTAGACCACACATTAGGATACCGTAGACTGCAGACCCCGATGTAGACCGCACGCTATAGAAGCACCGCTGTAATGTGCAGTCTGACAAGACCACATATGACCTGACCTGAGTACCGGGACTCTATGCTCAACCTTATAAAATGGGGATCAACGAAGTAATGTATCATTATCACGCTATAGTAGCACCAACTTTGTTATCTCTTTTCTTCCTCTCTCTCTCTCTCTCTCTCTTACTCTCGCTCACCATCTATCTCATTTTGTTTTTTCTCTCTTTATTTCTCTCCTTCCACACACCTCTTTTCTCACCCTCACACATCCCTGTTCCTTCCTTTCTCTTCCTTCCCTCCATGCCTAACGCAGGAGGTGAGAGGAACAAGGCCCGATGAGACATATACTGCCGGGCTGACAAGACCAGTGGAGTGAGACGAGACAGGTGACCCCATAGATCCCATACACCTGAGTGTTCCACCCATTATATCCCCCCCTTCCTCCTCTATCTACTTTTGCTACTTTTTTTTAGCTCTATCTCTATACTTTCTTTCTTATTCTATTCATGTATCTTTTTGTCTTTTCATTCTCTTATTTTTCTGCATGCATTCCTTCTTTCATGCTTCTTCTCTGTTTCTCTCACTTTACAGTCTTACCTTCTCCTTTTCTCCATTTTCCTATTTCTTCCACTATCTACCTCTTCTACTTTTTGCCCAACCACATCTCCTTTTTCTTGCTCCTCGTTCCGCTCCTCTCGTATAGCTGCAGGGATAGCGTCAGCCAAGGTAATGTTAAGTCTGTATAAAGTGGTGCTGTCACTCGCCAACTCGCAAATCGATTTACCGTATGCTTCCCTCTTATTTATCTCTTACATTCCTCTCTTTTTCTCCCGGTTGCTTTGTTTGAGTCCATGTAGACTCGCTGTTTATATCGAATAAGATCATACGAACGTATGTCAATTCGCGTTTGATTTTTTAATGTTCTTTTTATTCCTTAATAAATCAATGGATTTGCAAATATACTATCACCATTACATTTTGCTGCCCTAAGTTTCTTTACATTGCTATATATGTATGTCCCTTTATTGTACCGCGAACCAATGGCTATACGTACACTTGGGACAGCCCCAAAATATTTTATGGCGGGATGTAAGCCACATCACACCTCAAGGATACTGGTGTCAATACGATTGTTCTCAACACAAACAACAATAAAGACAATTTGTACAACCCCTTGACTCATGCCATGAACATAGATAATAAAGTTACCAGGGAAATAAATGTTGGGGGATGTTATGTCGGCATCACCTACACAAGCATTCATCAGTGGTATATAAACACATTTTCCGTATACAAGTTATATGACCAAATGAAGAATAACAAATATGAAAAAGGAGATTCGGGCACCACTACCCATAAGAAAAATGGAGATAATGATAACAATATACTTTCTTGCCCCATTTTCCCATGTTAGGGCTGCATTTCGGGGTTGTTGTTTGCCTTAACGTGCACGGACGGGACGTCGAAAGGCTCGGAGGTGGCCGACGGGTCAAGGGGAGCTAAGGAGGGTTATGTCTCGGGCTGTATAGGACAATAAGTTAAGGTTGTTGACCCCTGACCAGCAAGGTGTATCAAGGAGACGATGGAACAAAAACTACCAGGAGGAGCAGGAGACGAGAAGCATAGATGCAATTCTTACATCACCATTCACCATGCGAAGAAAAAGAACAGCAGGGGCATAGAAAAGATTACGACCGCAGCTTTCGCTCTGTCAATAATGTGAAAAAGTGAAAGCGAGAAAAAAAAATAGTGGTAGTGGAGGAATACAAAGAATACAAAGGAAGAACAGACAGTAACATCCCTACTGTACCAAACGAGGCTGCGTGTGTGCCTACTTTCTACCACTATAATTTGCACGTATAATATTTAAAATAATAGCAAAGTTGAAGGCTCCTCCTCACCCGCCTATCCCCCAGGCCAAGGCCGACAAGATACAAAGTAAAAAAAAAACACCATACAGTATTGAAAAACAGCCATGGAATTTGATAGGAAAGATTGAAGGACGTACTCTAAACTAAAGCTAAAGCTAGAAAAAAAAAATTACGTTTGGCCGAAGTAATCGAGTTGGGTAGTTGATGCCAATTATTTATCTAGTTTGTTCTTAAACGCCTCAAGCGTGTTACTACTAAACTACTTGTGCTTAAAGAAAGCTCAAATAGTAGCAACTCTAGTAAAAAAAAAGTGCTTCGCTTCGTGTGACCGGAATCGCTTACCAATGACTGATCTTGTTTGTATCCATTACTATGAGTAGTACTTGTCTAAACAATTTTCAAATAGTCGTTTATGTTAACATTATCGAAGCCATGGAACATTCTAAACATTTTTTTTAAGTCTCCTCACAACCTACGTTTTGACAAACTCAACAAGTTAAGTTCCTTCAATCGCTCTTCGTATGACTTGTTTTGGAATAAGTTTAGTAACTTTTCTTTGTACTACCTCCAGCTTGACTATATCTTTTCTAAAATACGGCGACCAGAACTGAACGCATTATTCAAGATAAGGACGCATGATAGCATTGAAAGGTGTAAGAATGACATTTTCAGACTTACATTCGAAAGTTCTTCCTGTGAAATTTAATTCATAATTTGTTAGCCCTCTTAACAACTCATAAACAATGTTTACTGGGCTTGAGGTCGTTGCTTATAATAATCACCAAGTCTTTTTCTTCGGTAACATTGGAAAGTTCACGTTCGTCCATTGAGTAGTCAATTCGATCGTTATTACTTCCTATATGCAAATCTTTACACTTATCGATATTAAATTTCATCTGCCACTTATTTGCCCAACTGCCTAAGTGATCAAGATCAGATGGTAATTGCATCTTATCGGCGTTTCTGATTCATTTATTCATTATTTTAGTATCGTCAGCAAACTTTGATATCTTATAAGTGAGGCCTTCGTCAATATCGTTTACATATTATATTAAGAAAAGTACAGGACCTAGCACAGATCCCTGCGGTACACCATTTAAAACATCTCACCAGCTAAATGTTTTTCCCATTAATTACGACACGCTGCTTTCTCTCAGAAAGCGTCTTCAAGCCAAGTGAAGATATTTCCAGTTATGGCGTGCGACTTTGTGTTCTGTGTGTGTATGTGTGTATGTGTGTGTGTGTATGTATGTGTGTGTGTCATTTACCCATGGTCTTGACACGCGAGACGGGACACGCGCTCGCCAGTTTCACCGTCCCGGAGCAAGCTTGGAGCTAATCATGACCGATTTTTGGGTAATGCTGAAACCTTACACACCACACACCCCATCCCCTTGCTCAAGGGTGACAGTAACCGCCCGAATGGTCAGTGAAAAATGCCCGGGAATGAGCAGGGGCGGGGATCGAACACCGGCCACTAAGGGAAGCGTAACGCTCAACCCAAAAAAACCGTTCGGTGGTGTGTTTTGTGTGTAAATTTGGGGTTTAAAACCGGGGTGTATGTTTGTGGGGTCCCCCCCTGTTTTTTTGTGTAGGTGGGGTTTTGGGGGTTTTTTAAAGGTAAAAACTGCATGTGAGATAGCCCAAAGTCAAAAAACCCTATACTGACAAAGTACCCCCACACACACCCCCACAACACACACACACACAAAACACACACACACCACACCCCAAAACACACACACACACACCCCCAAACAAACCACTCATAAAAACATTACACAAAACCAAAATTACCATACTCGATAAACTAACAAATCCCAAATTTCCCCTTTTTTCTTTGGTGTACGACAGGGGGCGTTTTGGGTCGCGGAAGAGAAGAGGGGAGGAAAAGGAAAGGGGGAAGGTTTGAAAAAGGGGATAAATGACCCCCCGTTTTATTTTTTTTAAAGGGGGCTTGGGTCTGCAAATTATTTCACTGAGAAACAAAAACCCCCACCACCCCCCCAAGGGTTAAACCTGATCTCGCTTTTGAACCTCAAACCTAGAGAGAGAGGGGAGAGAAGAGAAGAGAGAGGGAGGGAGAGAGAGAGAAACGGTATTTATTTAGGGGTTTTGAGAAAAGGGGTTTTAAAAGCTAGAATCCCGGGCCTCCCCTTTTACTCACCTGTTTTAAAAAACATTTTTGAAAATACTCAGTTCTTACTCGCAACCCCCCGGGCCCTTTCCCCTTTAAATTTTAAAAATTTTAAACCTTTCCCTCTGTCCCCTTTTCAAAAACCTTTTTTTCACCAACCAACCCCGTAATTTTTAAAAATTATTTTTTAAAATAAACTCGCTACTTTTTGGCCACTACGTTATATTTTTTTAAGTTTTTCGGGTTTTGACAGCCCTTTTAAAGGTACAATTTACTACTACTACTACACTACTACTACTACTAACTATTTACTACTCCTACTTTTTCCCCTCCCACTAATAAATATTAAAAATACTTCAAATTTTTTTAAGAAATAAAAATACAGTAACCAATCAGGAGAATAAAAATTTTAATCCCCGGGAAGATGAGAAAGGGGGTAAATTGCCGTCTTTTTTCCGGGGGGGGGGTTGGGGGGAAGCAATTGGGTGGGGTTTTTGGGGCAAGGGCATCCTTTTTTTCGGTTGTTCTCCAGGGCCAAAATTTCACCTTTCCTGCAAAAAAAAACGAGGCCGTCCGAGGACGACGGGGGGTGGCGGGGGAGTAAAAAGGAAAAATTAAATGAATGGGAAGGAGGGGGGGTTTAATTTTTAAAAAAATTATATTTTTAAAGGGTGGCCGCAACCCCCCGGGGTTATTGACGAGGGAGGGGGAGGGGAAGTGGAGACTTCAGGTGCGCAGGGGAAATTATGAAAGGAAAAAGCTTGGAAAGGGGAAAAGGGGGGTAGGGGGTTGGGAAAGGGCATGTATTTTTTGCTAACGGGATTTTTGTGTGTGTGTGTGTGGGTGTGTTTACCTGATACTCGGGGTAGGCTTTATATAAATTTGACGCCTTCGCTTAGAGGGGTAAAAAATTTTTACACATAAAAAAACCGCAAAAATTACCCGACCCTCAAACAAATACCGGGAAAAGGGGAAAATAGAGAGAGAGAGGAGAGAGAGAGAAAAGAAAAGGGGAGAGAAAAGGGGGAGAGAGAGAGAGAGAGAGAGAGAGAGGAGAGAAAAGGTGAGGAAAAGAGAGAGAAGTTGGGGGGGGGGTTTTAAGTCGAAAAAGAACTGGGGGGGGGTGATGAAAACTCTCTCTCTCTCTCTCTCTCTCTCTCTCTCCCTTCTCTCTACCTTTTATAACCTTAAATACCACTCAGCCTTCCCCAACCCCTCCCCCCCCCCACCACCCTTACCTACCCAGACACATCATGCTGCACCCCGCTTTCTCTCTTACTTTCCCTTTAAAACCTAAACCCCCCTCCGCCGTCACTAAGCCCAACCCTGTCAAACCCATTGGGGAAATTTTCGAACCGGGGGTCGAAATCCAAACCCAAAATTAAAACCCCGGGACAACTCCCACTGATTTCAATCTTAGGGCGCCGGGGGGGGGGGCCTCCTCTGTCGGGCCCCCTCCGCCTCCTCCTCCCCCTCCTTTTTTCTCCCCCAGCCGACGAAACCCAAACTAGAATTACCCCCCGCTGCCTTTACGAGTTTGCTGATCCAAACCCCCCCCGCCCGGCTTTATCTGGGCCCCAAAACATCGCTTTTTTATTAGAAAAGGAAGCAGCAGTGTTCCCCTTTTTTCCCTTTTTTAAATTAAAAAGGGTTAAAAG
>JACEEZ010012257.1:0-17138 GCA_016584305.1 Chionoecetes opilio | reverse complement strand
AAGGCCGGGAAATTGCGTCACAGAGACAACCACCCTGACTGGTATAGTAATCCCGGAGGGTTGCTAGGGAGATCGACCACATCTCGTTATACTGTTGGAGGATCCTCAGAACTGCAGGGTTTACCGGAGTGCTGAGTTCTTTGGAACAGATCACAGACTTGTTGTTGCTACACTTAAGCTTCATGTCAAGTCCAGAAAAAATCTCAAGAGGTAACCATACTGTGTTTCATCTTGAGAAACTGAAGGACTTGACATGTGCTCATGAGTATGCGGTGGCAGTCTCAAATCGGTTTGATGTGCTCGGTGCTTTTCGGGGATCCTGTAAAAACTGTGGGATACCTTCAAACGTGAAATTCTACAGGCTGCCAAGGAGTGTATTGGGGAGCGCCCGAGGTCAAGGCGTGGTTTTGTCTCGACGGAGACGCTGGAGAAAATCGAGGAGAGTCGCGGTGCCAGGCTGGCTGCGAACCGGGACCAGCACAGGGCTCTGTCACGCCGGACTAGAACCCTCCTGAGGAGAGACAAGGAGAGGTATGTCAGGAGTCTCGCTGAGGATGTCGAGGGTCATTTAAAACGCTAATGACCTCCGACCCGCCTACCGAGCCCTGAAGAAGCTCCGTTCCAAGTCTCCTTCTCGGGCGAGTGCTATTCGAACAGCAGATGGGCGCCTCGTGTCGGACATGGATGAGCAGATGGCTCGTTGGGCTGAGTACTTTGGGCAGTTGTTCACGGTGGACCCTCCAACTGAGCAGCTTCACACCACTGGGTTACAGGCAGTGGATGCCGATCCTCCCATTGACGAAACCGCACCCTCTCTTGATGATGTCAGAGAGGCTGTAGCAAAGTTGAAGGGTGGAAAGGCAGCTGGTGTTTGTAATATCAGTGCGGAGCTCCTCAAAGCTGGGGGTGAGGCCATGATCCGCGGGTTGCATGCTGTCCTGACTGCCGTGTGGCAATCAGGTACCATTCCTCCTGACTGGAAAAGGGGGCTGGTCGTCCCTATCTGGAAAGATTCACAACATGGATTCACCAAGGGTAGGTCATGTCTCACCAATTTATTGAGTTTTTATAGGAAAGTTTATGAGACGGCAGATAATGATAAGGATTATGATATAATATATTTGGACTTTAGTAAGGCATTTGACAAAGTACCACACGAGCGACTCTTAAATAAGGTTAGGGCTCATGGTATAGATGGGAAGGTTCTTCATTGGATCAGAGCTTGGCTAAGTAATAGGCAACAAAGGGTTACAATTAATGGTTCCAAATCTGAATGGGGACTGGTGACAAGTGGAGTTCCACAAGGGTCTGTTTTGGGCCCATTACTATTTTTGATTTACATCAACGACTTGGATAGTGGGATTAGCAGTGATATCAGCAAGTTTGCTGATGATAGTAAGTTAGGTAGGATTATTGGATCACAGTCTGACGTAAACATATTGCAGGGAGACTTAGATAAACTTAACGAGTGGGCAGTCAGATGGCAGATGGAATTTAATATTGATAAATGTAGCGTTATGAATGTTGGTAGAAAAAACCCTGGTAATAGATACACCATAAGCAATGTATCGCTGAACAGATCAGAAGGTGAAAAAGATCTTGGAGTGAGGGTGAGCCCAGACCTCCGACCTAGGAAACAATGTATTGAGGCCAGAAATAGAGCTAATAGAGTATTAGGATTCATGGTTAAAAGTAGAAGTGCGGAAGTTATTCTAAAGCTTTATCTGGCTCTAGTCAGGCCTCACCTAGACTATGCAGTTCAGTTTTGGTCTCCATATTACAGGATGGATATAGTGTTGTTAGAAAAAGTGCAGAGAAGGATGACCAAAATGATACAAGGGATGCGTAACTTTAGTTATGAGAGGAGATTGAAGTTATTAAAATTTTACAATCCACTCGAGAGACGCACGGAGTAAGGGGCGAATCTGATAGAAGTTTTTAAGTGGATAAAGTGATTTAATAAAAGGAGAGGTAGGAAAAGTTCTTACGGCTCTTTTAACCAGGGTAGAACAGAAAAAGTAACGCGATTCAAGCTGGAAAAAAAAAAGCGTTTTAGATTTAGAAAGGAAATAGGGACAAAAAAACTGGTCACAAATAGGGTTTGGTGGTGAATGAATGAATGTCCTCAGTAGGGGGGGGGACCCCCCCCCAAAAAAGGTAGTTAGGCGGAAGTCATTAGGGAGCTTTTAAAGGGGAGCTGGATAAGTCAGGGATGGGGATGAAAGGGTGGAATGTTTAGGTAGTGTTAGGTGACAGGAACGACCACGTGTTAGGCCTCGCGGCCTTTCTTTTGTAGCTTCCTTATTTTCTTTATGTTCTTAGTCTTATCAAAGGGAAAGGGGACCGTCAGGACTGCAAACATTACCGCGGTTAGTACACTGCTCCCAGCGTACCAGGCAAGGTGCTTGCCCAATCTATTGCTGACACGAATTTCGCAGTCATCTGGTGAAGCATCAGAGACATCAGCAGTCTGGGTTGACGCCTGGTTTAAGTCAACAACGGTACCTTATCCTAGCGCTTCGTGTCCGGTTTGGATACGCCGACGTGAGTTCGACAGGGGATGCTGCAGCCTTATGTTTGATCTCAAGAAGGCTCGTTTGGAAGCAGGGCATCGTGAGTCACTAGGGCTCTTCTGCGACTTCGAGGATTCCTGCAATGACTATTGGTTTGATAACTGGTCTGTATAGGGGACTGAGAGTGCTGTGAAGTTGTGGGGCAGGGGTATCCAGCTTCTTTCCGGTGAATTACAGGAGTGAGGCAGGTGCGTCCTTTGCCCCATCACTTTTCAACGCTTTGTATGGATGGGTATTGGACAAGGTTGTAAGAATCAACAGTGATTGTGGAGCATCCGTCGGCAACACAAGATTCACTGATCTTGTTTTTGCCGTGATGCAGTTAAGTACTCTTTGCGAGTCGATGGAGAGGGTCCGGGTGACGGCTCTCGGAGGCGCTGCACGAGGAGGCAAAGCCTTGGGACTTGGTCATGGGTGCCTCAAGACCAAGGTCCAGGTATTTGGAGACTTACTAGATGAAGCAGTACAGTCTGTTCAATTACGTGTGGCCTGAGGAATTGAGATATTGGAAAGTTTACATACCTCTCTGGTAGCGCAGTCAGTCCAATTATAATGGGGGGGTACGGGCGGGTCAAAAGAAGGGCTTAACGGCGGACTTGGCATAGGCCACGGTGCTATGGGACTCGCTCAGCGGGAAGTATTTGGCGTTTGTCCGTACCCTGTGCAGGAGGTTGGGGTTGTGACAAAAGATCCGGATCTTAAGTGCGCTTCGTGATCCTGTCTTACTCTATGGTTGTGAGGACATGCGACAATAAATAGGACTTGACAGAGGGACGAATCAATGCCTTTGGTAATAAGTGTCTTCGCAGACTCATGGGGTATCGCTGGGATGACTTTAGTGTCAATGTCAAATCAGCGAGTTGCACCGGAGACTGAATCGAGGCCTGTTACCTGCATAGTTCCGTCAGCGCCAACTTCGGCTATATGGGAATGTGGCACGACTACCCTGAAACCGATCATATCCCATCGGGTTGTATATGTAAGAGACAATCCGGCGTGGAGGAGGCCAAGGTGGCGCCCACAAGGCTGTGGCTGGGGCAAGTTGATGTTTCTTTGTCGAGAGCTGACTTTGGTATGGGAAAGGAGCCTGCATGGGAACTCGCGCGTGGTAACCCCCGAGGAGTTGGGGTCGAGGTCAGTGGGCGAGGCGACGCGCCACCCGGCGTTAGTGCCCTAATGATTGATTGATAACACCCCTATCACGAGCGGAAAATACTTCACTCACAAACGGGGGGAGCGAGGAAACAAAACCACCACTCTACCAAGTTATGAGAGGGTGGTTTATGGAACATTTTCCCCACAAGAGTTTTTTGGTAAGTTGAAGTAAATAATTTGGCATTGATTACGGACAGAAATGTAAAGGGCATGCTGTTTAAATAGATGTTCTCTTATATTTTGTTTGGCTATCCTATCAATATTGCTTGTAAACTGGCGAATGACTATATCATATTTTATATGCTTACAAAGCACATATATATACAGACACTTTATTAATTCAACTGCATGTACACAGATTATAATTAGTTTTAGTGTGATTTGGCATTTTTACAGGTATTTTGGCGGCCCATATTGGATTTATGCCATTAATATTGCACGCCCCACCACCAACGATACAATACATCATAATCCACTTCCTTGGTTTCTAAACATATATTTAGACACCAATTTTCATCCTTTCCTGTACTTAGACAGGAGTTACAGCCTAATTTTATATGTGATATATATGGCGGGTCATTTGGGCGGCAAATCTTGGATTCTGAAAAAAGCAAGCCGGTGAAAGTGGCCACCCACCCTAAATTTTATCTAGACCACTAATATATACGAAAAAAAGTAAAAAAATTATTGTTGCCAAACATTGCAAGGTCCCCGGCCAGCCACCGGACTACAAGTATTGTGACAATCTTATATTGGGTACTGACTAATGAGTGAAGCTTATTTTAAAATTTGATATTATCGGGTAGTTCAACTGTTAATACACCATAGATTGTACTGAAATATGAGAGGCCCAAGAGAGCACCACTGGTAAACCGGAGTCGTATTTTCAGCCAAGGGTCCTGTAGGTCACACTGAATGGTGCTAAATTTAGCAGCATTAGCAAAGATGATATTGTCACCAGGGAATGTAGCACAATTCAGTAGTGCTACAGGACACCTGCTGGAAAAAATACGCCTCCGGTTGTACCAGTGCTGCTCTGTTGGCCTTCTCAGATTCAGTACAATCTATGTGTATTGTGAAGCATGTTGAACTACCCGATAATATACACATTTTTAAAATTAAGCTTCATCATTAGTCAGTACCAATACAAAATTTCAAAACATACTTTTTACCTATCAAATTTACCGAATTACTAGTATGTATCTCTACCATCTCTGGAGGTACGAGCTACTAACCTCCAATATTGCACCACATATGGGCCACAGTTACCAAAGACATTCTTTATAGCGGCCACATGTATCTAGCAGGAGGTGGACGTATTAGTATCTCTACCCCAGAGATGGTAGAAAAGTATCACCACCGCAATTAAAAACACGAAAACCATTACACGATGAATCAGGTGACAACGCCAGTGACGTGAGCCTAGTTCTTGACGGGCTTTATCTGGCCGTGTCTCTATACCAAGTGTCTAATATATTCTAATAAGAATATATAGAATTTGCTCTATATTTATACTGGTTAACTGAGGACGAATAAACATCTCTCTCTCTCTCTGATATGTCGATTTGTCCCGGGAATGCCACACAGGGAAGGATGGAGGCCCCAAAAATAAATGTTTAAAGATATGAATAAAATTATTTATATTTTCCTACTTATAGGTAACTATTTTTTAATACCAACAAACTACTAACTATTACTATTAAATACGCAACTATTATCCATAACAAAACTGGGCGAGCCACCGGAAAACTCTCTAAATTCATTTTCATCTAAGGGTGTGACGCTGTTAAGGGTTTAAGAAATGTCTGAGAATAGACTACAAAAAAACGAGCATTGAAAATGTTAAATACCGGTACGGTAATACACGAGTATTTGGGGAAAAACCGAAACTATAACGGTATCTTAACTGATAACGGTTGTGAGACTTATTCGGTATCTATTCCCGAAAACGGTATAGGCAATACCGGTATTATGTTGATACCTAATATGAATGCGCATTAACCCCTTCACCCAGTTGTTGCCAACTCACTCATTTTGGTCATAATATCCCGACAGAAACCATGAAAAGTCCCTACGTGTCCCTAATTACAAGGCCAATATCTCCGCGCCTGTCCTACATGAAATAAAGAAAAGTTTAAAACCAAGAAAATGACACAAACTTTTTGTTATGTAAAACTTTAAAAGTGCAACTTTAGGGACCAGATTAATGATGATCAGAAAAAGTATTTTCATATTGGGGGTGGAGCGAGTTAAACGAGGGCTTAATTATAACGTTGACTGTGGCACGGAGGTGCAGTGCGAGTGCCACATCTTTACGTACATCCGGAATTGCGTCCCACGGAAATGGAAAGAGTGGGAGCTTCGTTGGCGGGGTCTGGGTTGCTGGAGTGCGGGAACGGTGACGGCGGTTGTTAATGCGGCCAAGGAAGGAGGCGACATGTTGGTGGAGGTGTTTCGAGCTGCGAGGTGGTTCCAACGCTAGAGGCAATAGTATTATCCTTGAAAGTTTCAGGGCAATCAGCATGCTGTCGAAGCAGCAGAAGGGGAAGCACGGGTGGTAGCAGCAGCTTCTTGGAGGGAGGTAGGGCGAGCAGGGGTTTGGCCAGGGTGTGAGGGGCAGGAGTAGGAGCGGCGGTGACGTCAGGAGGAAGAGAGAGAGGCGGTGTGAAGCAAACAGATTGTCTTTTGTCTTGCGAGGAGGTACGATGCATGCTCACTGATCTATCACTGGCGATAGTTCCCCTCCTGACGAAGGGCGAGGAGGAGGCAGCTGGCCATGCCGTAGAGGTGGGGCCATGAATCTCAGGGAAAATAACGCAGAAAGAGCAAAGGGCAGAAAGTGAAATATAAAAGCTAAATAAAAAAACCTACAAAAAACAGACTGCCCACAAAACAGCAAACATGGCTTACCTGACGGGGAAACGGTAACAACTCGTCCAGGCCACTATTCCTACAAACGTCCGGAGGGACTAAACTGGCCGCCGTCTAAACGGCGTCGTACCAGCCCCTGACGTTGGCCCTCTGGGACCTAAAACCACGGCTATCAGAGTCCCTGCGGCCCCTCTCCACCGACCTTCGAGTACCCCTCTTAAGTGCCCCCTCATGTAATGGGCCTACGATAGTCTGTGTTGCGACTCTTAAACAAGGGCCCAGAGGTGATGAAGATACTCGTGAAAACACCAGCAGCAAAACTTTCCACGTGTGGGAATGGTGACGCATAGCGAGGGAACACCGAGCAGAGTGCTCCCCACCTACGGCGCGTGGAAAGACTGAAGGCAGGGTTGCCAGACAGCCGGTCTAAAGATCCCTATATATTCGGGGAAAAAATCCCCAGAAAATCCCCATTCATATATTTCCATACTTGTATAATTTAAAAAATGCTTGAAAAATATATGCTACATAGCTACTCCCACATGTAAATTAAATTGCTAGTTGATTTTAATGTTGATGAATGATATTAATTCATACTTTGTTTTACATAATTATTACATTACACAGAGAATTAGCATAATTCATCTTTTTTATATAATCATCACAAGGACTGCAAAAACAAAAAAAAGCAGTAATAGGATACAAGCCTCATGAGCATTTAATAAAAAATACATTTAATAAAATTTCTACTTTAAGGCGATGGGGATGCATAATGTTTCCCTTATATTGCTTAGAATATGATACAGAAATAAATCGAAAAAATTAATGCTCTTAGCTTCTTGGGGAACTTAAATAATCCAACTAATATTTCTTGGACCTACTGACTAAAAACCAGAAAGAAAGAATAGAATAACCACATTTGCCATACTAAATACTTATTATCATCACTCGAATCATCATTTTCATGGTATTTGTAGATATCTGAAGTCATCATGTTGACTAGTTTATCATTTACAGCAAAATTGAAACATTTCCCGTGCCTTTCAAATACCGCTTGAAGGCAGAAGTCCAACTATAGGTTCTCTGGTTAGAGATTGTTCTTAGTTTGGTTTTAAATTGTTCCAGATGAAAATATCCTTTCTGCTGTGGCACTAGAATGAGGAAGAGGCAATAGCCCAGAAACAAAACTTGACCAATTTGGACACATGGGGGTTTCATCACCACTCTAACTGTTCTCCCAGAAGCCTTAGACATCATTGATTTATGAATCAGCAAGATCGGTGTTTCTTGTTACTCTCCATCTTTGTCTAGGTGAATTTGAATTTTGTCAGGACCTACAATTCCAGGAAATACACTAGCCAATGGACCAATATGGAGACCACTTTCTTGACTTACTTCTTTGGGATAAATGAGTCAAATTACTTCTTCCTTGCCGTCGAGTTTAAACCCATGTTTTCTTTAACCTTCATATTAATAATTTATTTTAAGTGATAAAATACATATTTTTTCAGAAACCTCAAGTGCCCCAAATCGAGAGTGAATGTCCCCATGTCCCCAATCAGTGCCCCCGAAAATCCCCAAATATAGGGACAAATCCCCAAATGCTGGCAAACTCCGGCGGGTAACTAACTGATGATGGGACTGGGAAAGGGAACACTGGACTGAGTCACAGAATTCGAGCGCATTTGTTCGGTAAAAACAAAAAAAAAAAAAAAAAAAAAAAAACGTTTAGCGGTGGAATTTGTAGTACGAGGCTGCGGGAAAAAGGGGGAGGGAAGCAATGTTTCCCTTAATATCTCAGAACCAATAAGCCACGAGGAAACGTTACGGAGTGCAAAAAAAAATCCATATTGCAACAGGCTGCCCAGTGGTATAAGCAGACTTAAATTACATTGATAAAGGACCGAATTAAGTTTGTTTTTAGGTCATATTACCCGGAATACAAAAATATTCCAGAAATCAAGATAAATTGCCTACATGCGTAAAACTCTTGCGAATAAAAATTAAATTTTTCCAAAGATAATACGATTCCTGCAGACAAGGTTCCATCAAAGACAAACAAAATGTTAGAGAATAAAAGATAGATGGCATCAATAAGCGGCTGGTCCATTGAACGGCACAAGGCACAAGGAGACAAGTGAGTGTCATTTGAAGAAGGAATGGGGTAGTTATTGGTAGGGTTTTGCCGAGTAGATAGGTGAAATAAAGTGGGTTTTTTGAGGGCATTGAACAAAACAAGGTTTTGGCTTTGACACAATCAGAAAGTATAGAAAGATCCAGAATTAGGCGCTCCGGTGGCATATCTCCGTGCATCCTTAGTTCATGTTGAGTTGGACGTCCAATAAACGACGTTGTAAAATGCAGGGTACAATCATCAGCGGTAAAGAGTGGATAGGGCTTTGAGTTAGACTTAGAAGATTATTAATGGAATAATAGAAAGAAGAGTGGGTGCATAGGACCAGAGCACCCTGGGGAACACATTATTGATAGATTTGGGAGAACAATGTCCGTCACAGTGTAGCCTGCAATAGAAACGGTTTTTGAAAAGGAAACTTTAAGGTGAAGGTACAGAGAGTAAGGAATAGAAACCGTATGAAGGTATTGGAAATTAAAGATTGTGCCAAGGACTCTATCAAAAGCTTTTGATATGTCAAGGGCAGCAGCAAAAGGTTCACCGAAACCATAACGGAGGATGACCAAGATGCAGTTTCGGAAAGCTAGAAGATCGCCCTTTCGGAAACCGTACTGACGATTCAGATAGAAGATTGTGAGCAGATAGATGCTTAAGAATCTTCTTATTTAAGTATAGATTCAAAAACTTAGAAAGGCAGGAAAGTCAAAGCTATAGGACGGTTTATAGTTTGAAGGATTAGGACGGTCCACCCTTTTAGGAAACAGGTTGGCTGGAGCAAACTTCCAGCAAGGAAAGTGGAAGAGATAGACAAAGACGGAACAAAGTTTTGACCATTGGCAAGGTTGCAAGCACAGAGAAAGCACAGTTTTGAGAACAATAGGAGGGCACTCCGTCCAGGACCGTCCTTCCTATCCGAGGATCTAGGCCAGAAAGGAAAGGGCAAAGAGAAAACATCATTCGAAGGATCTTAATGACAGGCATAATAGTCAGAGGGTGGAGAAGGGGAGGAAACGACCCTTCATCAACCCAGATTGAGTGGAATTTTTAAAAAGGTTTGGCGAAAGAGTTCAGCTTTAAGAAGTGATGAGACAGCGTGGAGTCACCTAGTTGTGGGCGAGCCATCTGGGAGGGAAAGATGAAGACGAAAAAATTGTTAGAGATGTTATTAGCTAGATACCAGAAGTCAAGAGAGGAATTGATTCAGAAAGGGATGACATTTTAATTAAAACGTTTGGAAGTGAAGTAAAGATTTGGCATGATTACGGGCATTAATATATATAAAGGGCGATGAGGTCAGGACATGGAATGCTTACGGTACCGTGTCGTGAGGGCGACCCCTATCTCGGACAGCATTGAGAACCAAACAGAGTTAAACCAAGGTTGACGGGGCTTCAGGATTAGAGAAAAGTTGTGTGGGATGTACGCCTCCATGCCAAGCAGACATGACCTCAGTTATGCGCTCTGCACAAAGAGATGGGTCTTTGACATGGGAAGCAAGTAATAAGCAGTGGTTTAGAATGATCCTTTCTCACCTTTTCTCCCAGTATTGGTCAAATTTAGTTCCTCCAGTCATTCATCATAGGACAGCTCCTTCAGGATTGATTAATATTGGTAGGTGTAGAGTGACCAAACCATTAGCTGCGATTCTAATCTTGCATTATAGAATAGACACTATTCTAAGCTTGCTTTACCATAACCTTATCCACCTTTTTTATTGATTAACTTCCACGTAGTGTATGTGTGTTTGTTTGATCGCAATAATTATTTTTGAATGTTGGACAAACAGGATTGTCACAGGACTCACGACCTGTGGCCCAAGTAAACTGTTTGCTCGCATTTCAGTGAGTACTTTGGATGCTTGTGACCACCAATGGTTTTCAGACTTCAAGATCCAGTTTAAAAGCTCAACTACCTATATTTGTTCAAATAATTACTGCCTACATATTATTAGTCAGTAACATCTTATTAGGGAGCCATGCATTTTTAAGAAATTCGTTATTTACACTTGAGAAAATTTAGCCAATTCTGAGGATTGTAATTTTATGTATACGTATACATTACTGTTAACTTGTATATATTTAGGTGCTATTGGATATGAGCACAATTGTGGTGTATTATTTGATGATAAACAACCCATTAGTTTCAGAAATACATGCAAAGAAAACTTATGAAAACTTTGTTAACTGGAAACAATTATCGCGTTTCAGATCAGGTGGCTGTTGTACACAGATGCAGAACACAATATCAATGCAGTGGGCACCCATCAGTAAGCCAAGCAGGAGGCAGTGAGTGATCCTGATTGGGCATGTTTGCTATACATCTGCCACAAGCTCTATGCTTATGGCGTGGACCCCAGCACACAGGCTGGGTCCAAGACAAAGAGGCTTGGCTCACCATTGCCCAGTGTTTGCTGTAGGGGAAAATGACATTATTTTCCCACCAGGGGTCTGTTGGTGTTGCAGCAGGTGACATGTTGTTTTGAAACTAGATGCCCATATACTGCAACTGCAGACAGCCCTCGCGATGGACGAAAGATGAGATGCATGTAATATATGCCAAAACAGTGGTATCACAGAACCTGTGAAAACATCCAGCGAAAACACATGGATGTTTAACTAATGTCCCATTCAAGATGCCACAAATATTAATATCAGGTTATGTGTATGATATGCCACCAGTGAAGAGGTTGGAACCAAATGGGATTGAAGGAGCTCGAGTACAGTGCTGTGAGAGTAAGGTGATTGACTGGTTTGGGCACGTGAAGAGGATAGAAGGTAGTGAGGCATTGGGGGGGAGAGTTTGTTTGGAGAGTGCAAGTTTCAGGGTCGCTTTTCAGGTCGTTTCAAACTCGTCACAGGGCAGCCTCTGTCTTGACTTCTTACTCTTGTTTCTCTGTCTTCTACTGGAATATAGTGACACTATTTCTTACGGCCGTCCAGTCTTCCTAAACCACATCCAGGTTGGAAAAGGGACCATGTCCCCGAGAACGACTGTCCATGCATGTTACTAAGAAAGACCCAAAGTTGAACCAGACTGTGAAAAGGTGAAGGTAAATCCATTGCGAAAAAATAATAAAAAAATTGTTTATAAGGTTTTATACTTTTTGTCATGCTTAATCATCATGCTGTTCTCAAATTTGATCCTAGGGGTTCTGTATTCCTTTAGTATCTTTTATGGGACTTGCAAGCGGGGTTTTTTCGCCAGGTGGTCTAGTCCTAGTTCAGTGGTTTACTTAACCTTTTTTAGTGGCTCGTAACCTTTGAGATCTCATAATTTGTCCTGTACCCCCCGATCAGAAATAAAGTATCAGTAGAGTAACGAACCTTTATTTCACACTAACTACAATTACTACATAGTTACACAATGTTACATTTCAGTGACTTTTATTGTTGTTGCATTTCATCAATATGATGATTGAAAACGAGTTCCGAAGTGACACAAGCTGTCGTCACTTGATCCAGACGGTTCCTAACCTTTTTTTTGAGGTGGGTAAAAAAATTCATAAAACGTGGTTCAAAGGCAAAAGACCTAAATCTTTTTAAATTAAAATTTTTGTTTTTGGCAAAAAAACATATCTAGCTCTTGATTCAAAGATTTGGATTTTTTTTCCGGGCCCCCCAAAAATCATTTTAAAAAATTTTCTTTATTCGGAATGGGTTGAACATTTTTATGGCCCCTTTCCCTTTTTGGTTCAGATTAAATTTTCATCTGTTTTTGGGGCAAATAATGCTATTTTTTTCCAGGCTATTCTTACTTTTGGGGGGGGAAAGTTTTTTTTTTTAGTGATTCTGTTAGTGTCTTCAGTCCTATGTAAATTTTAATCTCCCCATCCGTTAACGCCATCCAAATTTTTCTGCCAGGGGCAGGCCGGACGGCCCGCTTTTTTGGGTCCCACATGGGTTTTCCGGTAAGGAAAAAGGATGCCCTTGGCAAAAGCTGACAAAAAACAGTCAAACATTTTTGCATTTTGCCGGGGTGGCCCTTTACGCTCGGCAACCTTTTGTTGTCCAACCATTGGCAGGAACCCGTTGGAATTACAAGGCAAAAAAAACCTACCAATAGAAATTCGAATGATACTGCTTTTTTCTTCCCAGGGGGAACTCCTTGACTTGCGTATTTTCCAAACTTTACCAAAAGGGGGCCCTTTTATGGGGGGGCCACCCCCCTTACTTAATTTTTCCCCCCTTAACCCCGTGGGCACTTTTGGTCTGTCCTAGTTTGGGGACCTAACTACAATTTTTGTCCCGGGTTCTCGGACGGTGCCTACCTTTCCCCCTTTGGAGGGGAAGGGTTTTTTTTCCCCGGGCACGAAGTCTAACCTTTATTAAGGTTTTAAAAAAGTTTGAGGTTTTTTTTTTAAACACTATTTTTTTTTAAGTACAGTTTTTTCGTATTTTGAATTTTTAAATATTTTTTTCTACAAATTTTGTTTTTAATTTTTTTTCTGTTTTTGGCCCCGTCAAAAACCCCATTGGGGGGGCGCCTTAAACATAATTTTTATCGTATCCATCTTGTGCCACAAAAACCTGTCCATGGGAAAATTTTCCCCTGCAAGGAGTGAATCAGCCCTTGCAAACTTTTTCATTCGAAACGATGACCTTCCTTAAAAACCCCTATTAAAAAGGGAAAATTTACAAATTTCCCCCTTTTCAATGCCCCATCCAAATTTGGGAAAATTTTGGGTAAAGGCAATAACTTCCGACATTATCAGTTCAGCATTTTTTCCTTGGATGGGATTTCAACTCGTTAAAGTGGTGAATACATTGTGGTACTAGGCCCCAAAATAACTCCCTGTTTTAAAAAGTGGTCACCAATGTCACTGCCTTGATTTAAAAAACCTCTTGATTTTTTTTCGTGTTTTTTGAAGACCGTGTAAGTAGTACGTGGACCACCTCACTTTCCGTGTGGAAAACAAAAAACACTATGTTCACTTCAATTTCTTCAAAAAGGATGCAGAGACAACAAACAAAAAGAAAATTTTTGGAGGGCGGGGGCCCAAAGTGGTTAGCGTCTTGGAGTGCTGAACCAATTCCTGCGGGGGAAACTCTTTCAAGACCTGGTAGGAGGCAGAAGGCCCGAGTTCAAGTCCCCCAAGGCAACTGAAAAAAGCCATCGTCGAGTGACCCACAGCAGCGTAAAACTGTTTTCCGTTTTGAGTGTGGGGTGGACTCTGGGGCTGCATGCCCCCTAATCTAAAAGATCAAACTCCAAAAAAAGGGAATTTTCTTTGGGAACCACAGGGTCACTATAAAAAATCCCCCCGCGCCACCAAGGGGCGAGTTCGACCAAAATCAAGACTCTCCATATGCCTACAGCGTATGGGTTAAACGTTAAAAAAAAAATTAAAAAAATTTAAATAAAAAAAAAAATAAAAAAAATAATAAATATTCCACCTCCTTATAAATATGCATGAATGTGGGTCAGAATGTCCGTACCCCCGGGTAAGGTTGTACCCCTGGTGGTACAGGTTTACCCCAGGTTAAAAACCACTGTATTAAAGATCCCCAAAAGGGCTACTTTTTTGTCCGTCGCCCGAGTAGCCAAAGACCCCCCAGCTGCCCATCAACCCTACCCTCCGACTGAAAGTGTGGCAGAGGGCACCAGGGGAAGGCTAACCCTAAATTAATTATTACTTTGTTCCAAAAATCCACCTCGACCCCACGAGCGGGGCCAGCCTCTCAATTTAAAAATAACATATAAGGCCAACCACCGGGGGCCTCAAGAAATAAAAGCCTAAGGCGAACAGGTGTGAAATTTTAAATAAAAATAATACTAAAAATAATATAAGGTGGCTCAAAGCTTTTTAGTTTCAAGTCCCCTCTAACTGCTTAAAGAGGCTCGACGCGTACGTTAACCCCTGGACGGAAAGTGAGAGACTAAAAGCCGGCGCCATTTTTCGGTAAAAAAAAAAAAAAAACGTTAGCCGGGGAATGTAGTAGGGGGCTGCGAAAATGGGGGGTAGCAATTTTTCCCAAAAATATCTAAAAAACCCTATTAGCAGAGAAAAGTTAGGGGAGTGCAAACAAATCCAGACTTCAACAGGCTTCCCTGTGGATAACAGATTTAAATTCCATTAAAAAATGACCAAATTAATTTGTTTTTAGGTCATTAAACCGAAAAAAAATATTCCGAAATCAAGGGAAAATTGCATACATCGAAAAAACTCTTGCGAATAAGAAAGAACCTTTTTCAAAGTGGAATACAAATTCCCCTGCTGAAAAGGGCTCCACGGACATAAGAAATATTTTTGACGGTAAAAGAAAAGATAATGTATGGTGCATCAATTTTGTGGCCCATCAAACGCCGGAGGCGAAAATATAAAAACTGTTAATCTAAACACTGTATTAGAAAAAAAGAAACGGATAGATGCTTAGGTTAATCTCGTTGAGTTTAAAAAAAAATTTTCATCCCCTTTTTTTGGTCTAGGTCAAATTTTTCATAAAAAAAAGGGTAAGGGGGCAAAAAAGGGTTAGTTTTTCTGACTTTTTTAAGATCCCAAAAATGGGTCGGTTTTTAATCGCCCTACAGACGTAAAATTATCTCAATCCAATTGACCTTGCAAAGAACAATAATAATTGTTCTTTATTTTTTTTTTCACAGAACCCCTGCCATCAAAAACGCTTTAAAGTTTTTTTTATGTAAAAAACGCTTTTCCCCCTAGGGGAAAAATCAGAGAAGCAAAGTTGTAGTGCTCCAAAACCCTGCCTTTATCGTTCCAAACCCCGCCCCTTTACCCCGTATTTTTAGCCCCCAAATGCCAAAAAGTTTTCTGCACGGCAACTGTGTGAAAACGTGCACCCTAACCCACAATGTTACGCATTTAAACGAAAAATGTTTACAACACACCGGGGATATGTAGTAGCAGACCTGGGTGGTTTTGGGGGGAAAAAATTCCCCAAACCCGTCTCTGACTTTTTACCTTTTTTTTCTTTTTTTAAATTTGGGAAAAAATTTTTCTTTCGGCTCAGTCTTCCGAACCCCCCCGTTGGAAAGACCATGTCCCCCAAAATTTTCCCCCCGGAAAGAAACCCAAAAAAAAATGTGAACATGGAAGGTAAAATAAAAATAAAAATATTTTTTTATTTTTTTGGCTTTTTTTTGTTTTAAAAAGGTCTTATTTTATATCTTTTTATAGGGCTTGAAGGGGGGGTTTTTTTTGGGGTTTAGTCTTTTGGGGGTTTTTTTTAAACCCTTTTTTGTGCTCGTACCCTTTGGGTTTAATTTTTTTCCAAAAAAAAAAAGTTTTAATTAAAAACCTTTTATTTCCCAAAATAAATACTAAATTAAATTTTTTATTGGGCTTTTTTTGGCATTTTTAAAAATTTAAACGAGGTTCCCCAAGGCCACCGCATGCGCCTTGCCCCCGGGTTTCCCAACTTTTTTGGGGGTTTGTTTTTGGGTTTAAACTCAAAAAGGGGGTTTTCCAAATCCCCCAATTTCCAATTGGGAATTTTTTAGGGGTCTCCCAAAAATATCTAGCTGCTTTATTAAACCTTTTTTTTTCCCCCCCCGCCTCAAAAATTCCTTTTTAAAAAATTATTTTTTATGGAAACCCCGTAACTTTTGGCCCGACCTCTTTTTGGGAAAAACCTTTCCGGGAATACCCTGCAAGGATTTAATCGCCCTTCAATTTTTTTCATTTAGTAACGAGGATTTCCCCAAAAACCCCCATCTAATGGAAAAAAACCCCTTTTTTTTTAAAAAAAATTAATTTTGGGAACAAAAAATTTCCGACCCCCGTTGCATTTTTTCCTTATGGGTGCAAATTTTTCAAATCTTTCTATTTTCAATGCTGAAAAAAAGCCCCCTTTTTCAAAAGGCAGAAGGCCCCCGATTTATAAAAAAATCTTTTTTTTCGTGTAGTTTAAAATTAAAAATTCGTGAGAGCCCCTCACTTCCTTTGGGAAAACAGGAAACTATTCACCCCAAATTTTTTTTAAAAAAAATGCAAAAACAAGGAAAACAGAAAAAAAAGTTTTTGGGGGGCGGGGCCAATGGTTAGCGTTTGGAGTGCTGAATTTTCCCCCCAAATTTAGGAGGGAAAAAAAAAAACCCCCCCCAAAAGGGGAAAGAAAACCCTGTCGGGCCCCTCCCCCCCAATATACCTGTCTCCCATTGCGGTGTGCGGTGGATCAGGGGGGGCCCTAATTAAAAAAAAAAAAAAATCTTCATCTGGACCCAGGGTCACTATAAAACCACCCCTGCGCCCCCAACGGGGGGGGCCACCAAACCCTTCCCCTAAGCCCGGTTTAAAGGGTTTAAAATTTTTAAAAAAAAAAAAAAAAAATTTTAAAAAAAAAAAAAATAAAAATAAATAATTCCAGCCCCCCTTATAAAAGCTTTAAATTGGGGCCCCGGGGCTGTCCCCCCCCGGGGAAGGTTTTTTTTTCCCCCGGGGGAAGACC
>JACEEZ010012256.1:0-18095 GCA_016584305.1 Chionoecetes opilio | reverse complement strand
CCCGTATCGCCGAGGACTTACGAGCGCTTCGCGCTCGCTCGTAATTATTAGTGATGCTAAAATTCGTAATATATGGCGCCTGGGACTATAGTAGTGTTATTGCAGGTGGCGACTATAGTGTGTTATCTAGGGTAGCGTACACTCGGGGATTTTTTTTTTTACTTTTCTATTATGTTATCCTACTTCAGTTTTTAAACCTGATTACAACAAACATTTATTCATAGCACATGGATGTATGATTTGTCCAAAGTCTCCCATGTTTGAAAGGGAGTCAAAACGGAGTAGCCTACATCAAGGTCCTTCGCATCACTACCAGAAAAGGGTAACACAGGTGGGGCAGCTCACCATGATAAACACAGTAGTATCATTAACCCCTTGAGGCCCAAACGTAATTTCCATTGAAATTTTGGGTACCATTAGATGATTTTTTAGTGAATATAACAATATTTTATAGATATGACCTGTTTAGTATCCTTATCGACTAACAAATTTGGGTATATTCATTACTTTTCGTAATCTTATGGCTCGACAATTTACAATTTTTTTATAGCACAGGAAAGATCTGGACTTGAAGGGTTAAAGTCTTACTAAAGCTTCTGCCAGGGAAATTTAAAAGAGCTAAAATTAATAGAGAAGACATAATATAGCAAAGTGAGTAGTTAACCCCAGGTGTGAAAATGAGCGCGTAAGTTGAACCTGGAAATGCATGAAAGATGGAGAAGGTCTGGCCCCGTGTTCGTCTTCTTGGAAAAGACCCAAAGGTTTTCCTGCACGTGTGGCAAAGATTAAGTAGACTCTCTATCATGTGAGTGGTAATTGAGTTGTAATGTAAAGAAGTCTGTCATGAATGAACCTCCCTCCTCTTCTTCTATCTCTATCTCTATCTCGGGCGTCTCTCTCTGCTTCCTTTTCATTACCCCCCTCCTCTTCCTCATCATTCTTTCTCACCGTCACCTCCATTATCATTCCTCTCACCTCCTCCTCTTACCCTCCTTTATCATCATTTCCTCCCTCTCCTCCTCCTCCTGTTCTTCCTCCTCATCACCATCGTAATTCCACTCAGCAAAAAAGCCTCCCATAATTTTCTTCCCGTTATTTCCGTCCATCTTTTATTCTCCATTTTGATTATTTCCAGGTACTTTGTTTTTCTAGTCCAGTGTTGCCTGTCCCATCAGTATTCACTGTTTAACTTGGCCTTGTTTTTCCCTCTCTGGGTTACCATCTAACCTAACCTAATTTCTATGTAGTTTTACTTATTCCACACTGGTATTGTGTCCAGTAAACCTTTCTTACACCCTTTTTCTTTCTAATCTCATAAAAAAAACTATCCACTCTTGTTAAACCATTTATAAACCCTTCATTTCTAACAGGTAGGTGTTGCATCTTTAGTGACGGTCAGGACATACTCAACTAACTTTCTAATGCAAGCCTGTCTTTTCCCCTTACCTCATGTCTCCTGTAACTCTATTTTTTCTTTTAGTCTGTGATGGCTCCTGATCTAATGGTCATACTCTTGAGAATCCCATTAAAGTGATGATCTGTATTAGCCTATATTTAAGTCATCGGCCGCTCTCCTCAGTTTTAAAACATTAATAAAAGTAGTGCGAAATCAAACACTGGCTTTGAAATCTTTGCTGATATTACAGTTGAATCTAAAAGTGGTGAGATTGTGAAGCGGTGAATGGAAAAAGTACTCGCGTGTAATGTGTGTGATTGTGCTATATAGTAATGGTGGGTGTGGTTGGTAGCGCCGCCTGATATGGTCACGTAATGGAATTAATGGATATAGAAAAAAATGGCATATTCTTCAGGTAGGAATAAATGGCACATTTTGATATTTTTTTCAAATATTTAAAGTATTTACATTTAGTTTTTGTTTGCCTAACGCTAACCTAACCTAACCTAGGCTGGTTATCGACACTGTAGGATGCTATTACTTTTATGTGCCATTTTTTCATGCTCCAACATTTGGGACATTTTTTCCGGTGACAATTTTTTTTCCTGTACCATTTTTTCTGGTGCATTATATTTCGATTACCACTCCTTTCACAGTCCTGATCTGCCAGTATTATTATAACCGCGTCACTACTAACGCTAACAACAATATTACAACCATCACCACCTCTTACACTACTATGACCACCATCCCACCGCACCTACACCATCAACAAAAAACATAAACAACCCCCCAATACATGACCTATCACCAAAACAACCAAAATAAAAACAGTAGCTGTAGGACTGAACTATCTTACGTTCTTTAGTTTTGTAAAAATGGGGGAAAATAAAAGGGAAAAGGAATCACCAAACTCTTTTATTATGGGAGTTTTTTTCATTTAAATGAAAAATTATCTAAAAGGAGCAAAGGGGAGGAACGATTTAACCGCTTGTTTTCGAGGGCAGCTTTTAATGGGACGTGCACAAGGGAGCCTCTATTTGAAAAATTTTTTATTTGTAAGTTTTAAGAACCTTATGTGTATGTATGTTTGTGTATAAGTTTTTTTAATAAAAAATTATTTTTTTGTTTTTTTACATTGAACCGATAGGCCAGTAGGCTATTTCATATATATTGAGGGTTGGGCCCCCGGGCGGGTTTGGGAACTGTGGTTGGCCCTCCCCCCCGTTGGTTGGCGAGGCGGGATTTTTAGGTGATACCGTGCTTTACGCAAAGGTCCGTTTTTCTATGATGGTTCCCCTCTTTTTTTAAGGCACACCTGCTCCTGTTGCCCCATCGCCACCTTGAAGTCGCAGTCGGGGGAAGAGAATACAGCATGTGGGTTGCTTCGGCCACCGCGAGGGTTTTTACTTGCTCCTTGGTGGGATTTAAAATGGGCCTTGGGGGCTCACCTCCCAGGCTCTAGTCGACCACTTAAAAAGATGGCCGAAAGAGTTGTTTCCGGCAGGATTCGAACTGGGAAAATCAACTTACCCCCAAACGCTAACCACTGGGCCCTCCCTCCCCCAAAGTATGCATAATAGTACTTCTTTTCCTGTCATAGGAATATATTTCGCTGTAAAGTCGGTGGCCTTAGCTCCCCCTGTTTGCTAAATTTATGCGATTAGGTGTGTAAAAAGGCTTCGGTCAACGACCGGGGGGATGGATTCAGAAAACCCTTTACGAGGTAAAACCGGGAAATTTCCTGACCTCCCTGCACATGGCACGACCCTATTCAAAAACCATTACGATATGCAAGTATCCTCGTAACCTACGAGTGGTCCTTGGTCTAGTAGCGCTTACCGAAGATTTCCCAGAAAAATTCCCGGGAAGGAACCCGCCCCTGTAGCGATTTTCATCTAGTACTTATTAGGTAAGCTCTGATATGAATCCCAATTTTTATCTTTTATATTGTTGCAAGAGTAGGGACTGTTATTAATAACCGAAAAAATGCAAGGGCCCGTGGAATGAGCGTCACTCATTGGCACAGTGTTTCCGGGCGGCGATAATTTGTCGTCTTTTTGTCCTTTTTGTGTTCCATATTCATGGTATGTGTGGTGGGCGGGGAACAGGGCGACAGGTGTGGTGTTTGGGGGGATGGGAACAGGGGGCGACGGCGGGGTTTTTTGGGGGACTGGGAACAGGGGCAGGGGTGTGGTGTTTGGGGGGGCTGGGAACGGGGGCAGGCAGGTGTGGTTTTTTGGTGGGACGGGGAAAACGGGTGGCGGGCAGGTGTGGTGTTTGGTGGGGCTGGGAACAGGGGGCGGCGGTGTGGTGTTTGGGGGGGCGGAACAGGGGGGCAGGCAGGTGTGGTGTTTGGTGGGGCTGGAACGGTCAGGCAGGTGTGGTTGGGGTGTGGAAACAGGTCCAGGAGGTGTGGTTTTTGGGGGGGCGGGGAACAAGTGGCAGGCAGGGTGGTGTGGGGTGGGGCGGGGGAACAGGTACAGGCATTGTGGGTTGTGGGGCTGGGAACGGGTGGCAGGGCGGGTGGTGTGGTGGGGTGGAAACAGGGGGCAGGCAGGTTTTTGTGTAGTGTGGAAGGTGCCAGGCAGGTGTGGTGTGTGGGTGGTAAAAGGTCCGGCAGGTGTTTAGTCGCTGCGGCGATGTTATTAGTGTCATCGGTTTTATTCTATGTTTGGCCATACCCCCCCTCTCCCAAAAAACAAGCTTGGGGCCCTTGGGGGATGCAGGATATTTGGCTGGGGTACAAAATTCATCGCAACCACAATTTTTTTTGATTTAGGGATGTTGAAAAAATTTCCTAGATCTAGGGAGCTTTTTATTGTTTCTACTGAGTCCAGAAAAATTAAACCTACGATCCTCACAGAATGATGACCAAGTGTCGAGAACCTCCCAAACCCCCCCCCTAGGGGTTTTTAGGTTAGATTTGTTTGGGTTTGGTTTAAATTTGGTTAGGTAGGGAGGTTATTTTTGGGTTGTTGGTTTTTTAATTGATTGGGTTTTAACTTAGGTTGGGTTATGTTATGGTGGGTCGCCCCAGCTTGTTGGTTTAAATTTTTTGGTTGGGCAGTTTTCTCTAGATATAAGAAAATTCCCCCTCAAAAGCCACCTCCCTAACTTTACATAGTATTTTATACATAAACCACAATGAAAATAAAATATACAGAAAACCCCTAAAAAAACCAAACCCTCGAAAAACCCGGGGAAACCGGGTTCCCTTCGAAAAACCCCTCTGATATACCGAACTCTATTTTCGGCATATGTGCGATTGGTGAGCCGACAGAACACGTTGGCCGGCCCGTGCGTCCTAGCTACATTCACCCCATTGTTTGTGGATCCCCTTTGTTTTTATTTTTTAAAAAATTTAAATTTTACTCTACAGTACTGACAAGTTAACTTGTTTTAACACTTATGACCGAAAAACGCCCCTTAAACCGAACTCTATTCTGTTTATGAGGCGGGCAACCTCATCCTATTTTAAACCCAATAGTTTTGCGTCGACCCTTTCTTCCCCAAATTTGGGTTTAGTTTATCCAGGGTTTATGTATAGTGAATAGTCCCCACAATTTTCGTAAAAGACTTAAATTTTTTGGGTTTAATTGCAATGTAGGGACATTTAGATAGGATTTTTAAAGGAGTGATAATAGTAATTTGGATATTGAAATATTTAAAAATAACAATTTGCTTTTATTTTTTTTTTTCCCAACCTTGGGGATGTTACTAATGAACTTTCGTACACCTAACCCAAACCGGCCACATCAAACCCTCCTATCCCCCAAAATATTTTTCAGCTATCATGGAATTTCCCGAGGGCAATAGAACATGATAGGTGCGCATGGAAAGGGTCTTCAAATCGGTTGATCTCTAGATGTCAGGACAACCACCTCCTACGGTATTATCACCTACCCGCCATATATCCTGTACTCTGTGAGGAGATTGAAACCACAGCTTTCCAGACCCACCAATAGGGCTGTAGCAAATTCCAATCCCCCTCCGTCTTGGGTTTCCCTGCATTTTTTGCTAGTGGTCTTTCCCGTGTGTTAGGGTGACACGTGGTCCTAGATTTCTTTAAAATTCCCCCTACCCTAATAGCTGACAACAAAAAAGGTTTAAAATCCAACTTAAAAATGTCCTATCAGTACTTTTATTTTACTCGTGGGATTTCAAAAATATCCCCTTGCTTATTTCATTTACTGCTTTCTTTAATAACTGCTCATACTTAAAATATTTTAACTAATTATCCAAAAAATGATGTTGGTATTCTTGTCTTTTTTTTTTGTAAAAAAGTGAGACTATTACTGTTTAAACATTTTTAATGTTTAAATTTTTAGTAATATATTTTTAAATTTTTTTGTCTAAATTAAGCGTTTAATTTGAATTGTAAAGTACAAAGGTTTTGGAAGGGACTGATCATAACTCACGGGCTCTAGTACATAAAAATTAAAATTTTGAATAGGCTAAATTTTTGTCGTATACCGTTTCTTAATGGCCTCAAAACGATCATGACCCCCCCTTATTACGGGCTCCTGCGCTTGCCAAAATCATGGGCTACACAGAAAAAAAATACCTTTCACCCCACCCCAACCCTCTCCCTTTTCAAAATTTTTGGTTACGCACTGACAATGCCATTAGATTTATTATTGTTAGACATTTTTGGGATTCCCCTTCCAAAAATCACTTCATACACGGTGGGAAAAAATATTTTTCCCAAGGCCCCCCTGCGCTAATTTATCTACCCAAAATCCCCAAACCTAACAAAATTTAAAAAACTATGGGAAAAATTCGTTTCAGAACCCCCTTTCCTTTTTAACAAAAAAATTTTTTTGATAGAATATGCTGTGGTTTTAAGAACTGACCTTTGTTTTTTTGGACAATCACTAATTTTTTTTTTTAAACCCTTTTGACCCCCCCTGTAAAAAACTAGGACACTATTTTTTTTTTTCGATTTCAAAGAAAGGGAAAAAAAAAACGAGGACTGCGCGGGCATTTTTTTTAGACACTACTATTTTTTTTTTTGCCTAAATTAGTGCTTTTTAGATGGAGATATTCTTATTTTCCCCGGAAAAACCCCTTTTTTTTTTTTGTCACCAAAACCTTTGGGGTTTCGTTTCCATTTTAACAAGTTCGCATTAAAAAAAGCACTAAAAAAGGGCAAAAATAATAGGCGGTCCAGAACAGAGAATAAAAGGAATTTACGGAAACAAAAGGGTTCCCGCCCCCCTTCCCAGCCCACCCCCCAGCCGCCCAGTGATGCGCTCTGCCTGAATATTATTATACAAGCCCTAGCTCTGCCCGCCCTGCCGGGACATTATTACCTTTAAAACCCCAACTGAACCTAACCCCCCCTCACCCCTTGGCGGATTTTTAAACCACCCAACCTTAAACCCAACCTCCTAAAGGGTTAGGGGGTTTTTTTATTTTTTACAATATGATATATTTTTTAAGGTTATGCTGAAATTATAAACGCACAGTATATGAAAAAAAATATCAGAGTATTCAGCGCTCCCCTCAGCCCTGCCCCCCAGCCCCCCTCAGCCTGCCCTCACCCTGCCCTCAGCCCTCCCTCGCCCTGCCCCCAGCCCTGTCCTCAGCCCTCCCTTAGCCTGCCCCAGCCCCCCCCTCAGCCCTGCCCTAGCCCTCCCCTCAGCCCTGCCCCCCCTGCCCTCGCCCCGCCCCAGCCCCCCCCTCGCTCTCCCCCCCAGCCCCCCCCTCAGCCCTGCCCCACCCCCCCCTCCCTCCCCCACCCGACCCCGCCCTCCCCTCAGCTCGCCCTCCCTTCCCCTCAGCCGTCCCCCCCTCAGCCCTGCCCCCAGCCCTCCCCTCAGCCCTGGCCTCAGCTCCCCCCTCAGCCCTCCCCTCACCCTTGCCCTCGGGCCCTCCCCTCAGCCCTGCCCTCAGCTCTCTCATCAGCCCTGCCCTCACCCCTCCCCTCAGCTCTCCCTCAGCTTTCCCCTCAGCCTGCCCTCAGCCCTCCCTCAGCCCTGCCCTCAGCCTTGCCCTCCCCTCAGCCCTGCACTCGCCCTACCCTCAGCCCTCCCCTCAGCCCTCCCCTCAGTATCCCCTCAGCCCTCCCTCAGCCCCCCTTTCCCCAGCCCTGCCCTCAGCCCTCCCTCTCAGCCCTCCCTCAGCCCTGCCCTCAGCCTTTCCTCAGCTCTCCCTCAGCCCTCCCCTCAGCCCTGCCCTCAGCCCTTCCCTCGGGCCTTCCCCTCAGCCCTCCCCTCAGCTCTGCCCTCAGTTTTGCCCTCCCCTCCCCTCCCCTTAGCCTTCCCCTCAGCCCTGCCCTCAGCCTTGCCCTCCCCTCACCCCCTGCCCTCAGTCCTCCCCTCAGCCCTCCCCTCAGCCCTGCCCTCAGCCTTGCCTCCCCTTAGCCCTGCCTTCAGCCTTGCCCTCAAGCCCTCCCCTCAGCCCTGCCCTCAGCCCTCCCCTTAGCCCTCCCCTCAGCCTTCCCTCCCCTCAGCCTTAAACCTCAGCCCTGCTCTCAGCCCTGCCTAAAGTCCTCCCCTCAGCCCTGCACTCAGCCCTCCCCCTCAGCTCTGCCCTCAGTTTTGCCCTCCCCTCAGCCCTGCCCTCAGTCCTCCCCTCAGCCCTCCCCTCAGCTCTGCCCTCAGCCTTGCCCTCAGCCCTCCCCTCTGCCCCCCCCTTCAGCCCTGCCCTCAGCCTTCCCCTCAGCCCTTCCCTCAGCCCCCCCGTCATCCCGCCCTCAGCCCTCCCTCAGCTCTGCCCTCAGCCCCCCCCTCAGGCCTCCACTCAGCCCTCCCCTCAGCCCTCCCTTTCAGCCCTCCCCTCACCCCTTCCCTCAGCCCTGCTCTCAGCCTCCCCTCAGCCTGCCCTCCGACCCATCGCCCTCAAACACACACAACGTCAATACAAACCTTCAATAAATCCAATGACCGACTGAGTATAATAGTGCAGCGTGGCGCAATATGCATTTCTAAGGTCTCAATGTATCACAGTTTAGGAGCAACGCAAGCAGGAAGCAATAAGCCGCCAAAATTACCTATACATTTCATCAGAGGCTCCAGCATAATAGTATCAAACCGGGAATCAAGAGGTGCGTTGGGGCTTCCCTTGCACTATGTGTCTCGGAATGTCGCGTCCACGGTGGCTGGCGGTGGCATGATCAGGGGAGGCGGGAGGGCGTGGGGCATATTGCCGTTTTATGGAATAGTATGTGGTATTGGGGGTGTCTCTAGCCAATCACCGTTGTCCAAGCTTGTGACGTCACATGGGGGTGGAGCTTAAGTGATCGCTGGGTTATAATCTGTGTTTAGAAATATTAACATCATTTATAAAGTCTAGGCTAGGTTAGGTTAGGTTGGGTTTAGTTAGGTTAGGTTAGTTTTGGTTAGGTTAGATTGAAATATTCAATAAGTCTGGTCTTAAATAAACAAACATATTACAGCTCAGCGATCACGTAGACTCCACCCCCAATGTGACGTCATAAGCTTGGACATCGGTGACTGGCTCGACATCCCCACACCACATACTATTCCAGAGAACGGTAATATGATGGCGGGAGAGCGTGGAAGGTGTGTGTAGCAGCGAAAACACGGTCACATGCAAACACGGAGACTCGCTTTTGACGCGCGCCGCCGAATCAAGGACGTGGAAATTGTAATGATGCAAACGTGATGAAGGTCGTCACGTTATTAGAGGCACAAGGCAGGAGGGAGGAGAGGCTGTGCTGTGACTATTTTTTCTTCTTGTTACTAGAACATAAGCAAATAAGTACGAAAATAAGCAAATAATCATAATGCTATTGTAGCACGTGGTCGTTTTCCAGTGTCTGGTTTTTTATTCTGTGTGTGCATTTACAAGCTCTTAAAGCCTTTTTTTCGGCTTATTTCAATGACTACCTTTTTTACGTATCACAGTGTATTGTTTTTTGTGCTTAACCTTTGTTTAGTGCAACCGGGAAGGTGTTGCGGGTGTTGATTTTTATGTGGTATCAGTATTTCCATCTGTTTATTGTAAAGTTATCTATTTTGTGTGTGTGTATGTTTGTGTATTAGGTCATCCTCTATATAATGCTCCAATCAATTACATTTCATAGTTTCTGATGATATATACTTATGTACAGTATATTCGCATGTCTTATGTTTATGGACAAGAAGATCATTGTTTGTTTCTCTGTAACGCAGTCTTTATTAACCCCTTGAGGCCCAGAACGTAATTTCCATCGTAATTTGGGTACCATTAGACGATTTTTATTGAATATAAGCAATATTTTATAGATATGACCTGTTTAGTATCTTTGTCCACTAGTTAATTGGTATATTCAGTCACTTTTCGTAATGTTATGGCTAACAACATACGATTTTATATAGCAAAGGAAAGATCTGGGCGTGAAGGAGTCTCTAAATCTCTTCTTCGTCCTGTTCATTTTTCTATGTAGTTTTCTGTATCCGCGTGTGTAGCCTAGTAAGGCAGGAGGGGGACCGCTTCCTGGTGACCCATAACGCCTGCACCACACGCACCACTGTTGACAAAGATGCTCATCACTTTTATCTCACCACGTCGAGGCAACACCCACTCGTCTGGCAGCCTGGAGCGATATTTGCTCTCTCTCTCTCTTTTCTGCTTCTTTACTTAAATCTGCAATCTTCTTCCTCCTTATCTCTTAACAGAATCCTTGACGACGGTTTCCACTTTCGTCTGACTTATGTTTCAGCCCACCAGGGAAGGAAGCCCTCTCTCTGCCCTCCTCCCCACCGTGACTAACAATATACCTGATTATTTTGTGTGTAACTTTCCAGCCTACCACCACGCCAGCTGATAGAGGCGTTTATTACTCCACTTGGCAGATTGACATGCAATTTATTTTCCTACACATGGTCGAGGAGCGACCAACTAAATCTAACGTGATAACATAAGAACGTAAGAACATAAGAAAATAAGGAAGCTACAAGAGGCCGTGAGACCTACACGAGGTAGTTCCTGTTACTTAACGCTACCTACATCCACTTTTCATCCCCATCCATGAATTTATCTAGCCTCCCTTTAAAGCTCTATAATGACTCCGCACTAACTACCTGTCTACTGAGTCCATTCCAGTCATTTGCCACCCTATTTGTGAACCAGTTTTTCCCTATTTCTTTTTTAAATTTAAGCTTTGTAGTGTAGATCCTACGTGATGTAGGAAGTGAAGGAGTTTCGGCCCCTACAGCACATATGTGATGCCAATATCTAATAGTTTATGAAGAAATAGCGCTGAGTTTTAGTGATGAAGTGCACGTCGGTCTGTATTGCCTTAGAATTTTCGCTTAAAAGTGTCGTCTGCCCATCCGTGCATATCGGATTCTTACATCCATCACATCTAAATCCAGAAATATCATTCCTCAATCCTTCACCTTCCAAAGTGGTAAAGGTGTTGTTACAAGGTCATTATCGCGTGTTGATCTTTACACAGTAACACTCCGAAATGTGTACGCCTGGAAAACCGTTCTGCTTCGCCTCGTTTTAATCAGGCACAACACTGTTGCCGACGCAGCGCTGAACGGAGAGGCAGGCGATAACTTCTTGAAAAAATGTCCATCGAGTGTTTTAATTGTTTGGGGTATTATTTGCTGATGCCGCTCTGATGGATAAGCTGTTAATAAAAGAAGAAAATAAAACGGCTAGAAAATTGAGATTCGGACTTTCTGTCTTCAATTCTAAAATCTTTTTTTGCATCAATATAAGCCTGTTAGTTCTGATGGGTTTTTTTCTCTTGTGTGTATTGCAGGCTTGTGCCGTTGGCAGGTATGTGCATGTATATATTTGACGAAGGACGAACGCAGCCATGCAGTGCTAGCAAGGGAAGGGTCACGTTCTCAGAATTGGATTTCAGCGCCGTTCATGTGTACCCTTGAATTTAGAGTCGGTGCGGCGGCGTTGATTCCTGTTGGTGAGGCACGTGCTTGAACTCACAACATATCTTGATTGTATTCAGCAACGTACGCAGTAATCACTAGGATAAAACATTTTTACCGCATGAATATAAAACATTTACAAATACGACTTTTTTCATGAATACCGTGGTTATAGTATAGCCCGACCGCCGCCGCCGCCACACGCTACATGTCTCAGTGACGGTTGAGGACCACATCTGCCCCCCTCACACTGATGGAAGGGTGGAGACACAGCTGTGTAGAGTAGACACAGCTGAGCTGTCCTTGTATGCAGCTAGGATGATCATTTTTTTTTTTATTATTATTTCTTGTTAGGAAAATCGTTGAATCGTTTTATGACGCCCTTTTCACATCTGCCGGAGTAAAGAATGGAGAAGAAAAATAGAAATTGAGTGTAAGAATAACAGTATAATATTTGACCATTGGTGACGTCATCAACCTGGCCTCTGTCCTCTAAACAGGAGTTTTCCACTATGGTCAAACTTATTCATGACGGGCGGATGAGAAGGCAGTGTATCGCACTGATCACCCGAGGGTCACCAGTGTAGACTATTCCTATACCATACTTATACTAGACTTTGCATTTACCTTTACCACAGAGCTTTTGCTATATATATTGTAAAGGTTTAGATTGTTACTGGGGGTTTTAAGTACTTAGACTTCATTAACTCTCAATAATTAAATCACCTTCGGGTTGTTTGTTTGAAACTCACTATGAAGCTATCAGTCCAGGACTACATACAGGGTAAACAATAAACACATGGTAACCACCTTATCTAGTTTATTTAGAAGTGCTATGTAGCAAAAATAGCACCCCCAACACAAGATTCATCCACTCAATCACGCCCTAAATATCTTCCCTACATACGCCTTCGATAACCTACTGTCTGGTATCTGGCTGGGGAATAGATATAAGGGGTTATGGGTTATCTCACGTTCTCGCCGGGGAAAACCTGTACCCCTTGTGTCCTCGCAGTGGGGTAACACACGTGGTCGACTTCCTGTCCTAGCGACTCGCTCCTTGCTCCCAGCTCGCGTCTGCTCCAACCAAACCCTCCTTCTCCTCGCGGTATGGCTTGCCCTGCGTCTGCTAGCAGGAATCAAGCACCAGACACGCGGGGAACTGGAAGGAGGTGGCATGAGGTCCAGAAGACGTCCTCGGCTGGGGGAGATGTAGTCGCGGTCGTGACCTGTAACAGAGTGGGGCCGAGGCAGGTCGCCCTGCCTCGACCTGGCTGCTCCAAGATGGCGGCTGGTGGCGAGTTGCCACTTCGGCTCATCTTAAACATATTTTCTATACCCTTTTTCTTATTACGCATGCCTGATTTCCTATCAGCCACCACATGCAATTTACTTCGGGCGTTTCTGCTAGCGCACCCCGCTACTCGTGGGGAGGCAACTATGAGCCTAAAACCCCTCCCACAGACTGGAATCCTTTCCCGCCACCAGAAAAACATTAACTGGCATCTCCCAGTATTAACAAAAGCCTGGTGCTACGCGCACGCAATGGGGATACTAGCACTTGAATGGCTAAAATTAAGTCTAGCCATTACATTCGCCCCACCTAGATAAAATTCTTTCCGCAGAAAGAATTTACTGACTACCTGAACATGTCATGAACCATCATGCAGGTTAAATGTCAATTATGTAACACATTGGATCCGACCTAAATAAATCAGTCACACATCCAGGCACTCTGTGGTGTGTGTACTTTAAACCGTTTACAGGGGTTTTGCTTGTAACAAATGAGCGGAAAAAACCCCGCATTTACGTTAAGTTCAAAGGGCCTAGGGATAAAAACTCCAAAGTTCAGAAACCCGCAAGGACCCAATCTGGACGTCAAGACGCGTCACATTTAATTACCAACAAGTGTTATGTGGCGTAGGGTATGTATATACATAGTGTAGGTGGTACAGGTGAATGTAACCTGGTACGTATACAATAGTGTTACAAAAATTCAATCCTGTCTACCTGCCTATGATCTCCTAAATACATGCTCCCGTGCCATGCTAGGGAAATATTAGTGGATCATGCAATTGTTAATCCAGTCTAACATGCCGCCGTGGAGATCTCCTAGAGTGGCCTCAGGTGGACACTGCCCTGGAGTCCTCTCCCTAACTCTAACTCCGAGTCGGCTCCTCAGCCACTAATCTCGGTTTGGGAAGAAAATGACAACTGCATGTTTCTTCAAACGAGACGATATAGCCTCTTTCCTAACTCTGAGGGGAGTGGGCTCTCATCCCTACAAACACCCCATCAGTACCTCATTTAACTCGAGAGGATCATACAGCTCTTTGTCGCTGTCGTTCGTGTTTTGACACACTTCGCAGGAATGCACCCATCTGCTCAAATCATGGCCCATGCCTGGCCAATTAAATTTCTCGGCGGTACGTTTCCACGTTTTCTTCCTGCTCGAGTGGGCACCTGTGGCATCGCAGTGATCTAACTCGAATACGGCATAGCGATATTTCTCAAGCACGACGAATTGAAATCTCTCGTGGCCCCGGGGAGTTATGAACTCACGATATAAATTATCATCTTGCTCTACAAAGCTCGTATAATTACCGCGCACTGTTCTGACCGTTCCTTCCCAGTAATGCCGTCGCACGTTCTCGAGTGAAGGATCTGTCTCTACCTCCCTCCTGACGGCCTCGCTGTTCTCAAAGTCAGCGGGAGAATCCATGTTTACCTCATCCCCGAACTTTGCTTCCTGTATGACGGCCGTTGCCATTACCTGACTAACTACCTTTCTCCGTGGAATATCGTCCCGCGGCCTTTTGTGGCTCGGCGAATCATGATATACTGGTTTTGGTGCAGTATACTGGGGCTCCTTGTGTACAGCCGCAACATTTTTGTGCCGTCGGGTATTACTCGCTTCGAGATTTACTCCACGACCTCCAGTTTCCCTTTGTGCTGGCCTATAGCTTGCTTGAAAGCGACGAGGGTTTAGAACTGGGGCACTATATGTGGGCTCAGTCTTACGGGCTGGCGTCGCCGTATCCCGTCGTGGTGAGCTATCGTCTTCCCATGGCGTATCTGCAGCCTCGACCCAAACTACGTTCGGTGGCTCAGCTTTGTCCTCATATGCCTCAAAATAATCATCGGCGACTCTACTCATTTCAGGCAACTGTTTGACCCGATCAATTTTCAACCTCGCGATTAGCGGTTCCGAGCATGACTTTAAGAATTGAGCGTGCAGAATTAAATCTTTGATCCCCCTCGACAGTCTCCTCGGGTCCATCATTTTTCGCGCCAGTCTCGAAATTCCCGGGAATTCTCACGGCAAACTGTGAGGCAGTTTCGTTCTCTTGCAGCTAAGCTTCAAAATACTGCTGCTTAAGGCGCTCAGTGCTCAGCCCATAGCCTTTAAGAGGGCATGTTTTCATCTGACATAGCCCCGGCTATGTTTATCCAATCTTAGAGAACCTCGGTGCCTTGCCCTCAAACAAGGTCATAACTGAAGTCTACGCGTGATCTCGTCATATTCCAAAGGTCTGCCACATCATCGAAGCTTCCTATGAAGGTTCAATCCTATCGCTTTCTTTGAACATCGGAAGTTTTAATTTAGGCCGGTTCACAACTGTCGGCGCTCTTCCCCCGTGGTTACTGGCTCGTAACACTTCCAACTCATGTTCCCTCTCTTGCTGCCTATCTTGTCTCTCACTTTCCCTATCTTCTCTCTCCTTCTCCCTATCTTCTCTCTCTTTCTCCCTATCTTCTCTCTCTTTCTCCCACTCTCTCTCTCTCTCTCTTTCCTTTTCCTGTCTTCCTCTCTCCCCATCTTCTCTCTCTTTCTCCCACTCTCTCTCTCGCTCTCTTGCCTTCTCCTGTCTCTCTCTCTCTTTATCTTCACGTTGCCTACGAGAACATACTCTTGTATTTCTTTTGGCTCCACGTAGCCCATCGACTCCGCCTCTTCCTTTTATCTCTGAAAACTCATGCTGGCGGTGCTTTTTGCTGTCTAGAATAATTACCCTGTGTACTCCTGGACTAGCAAGAATGAGTCCCTGTGTGGGCTTTCAAATTTTAAAGGTTTAGATTTTTACTGGGGTTTTAAGTACTTAGACTTCACTTACCTCTCAATAATTAAATCACCTTCGGGTTGTTTGTTTGAAACTCACTATGAAGCTATCAGTCCAGGACTACATATAGGGTAAACAATAAACACATGGTAACCACCTTATCTAGTTTATTTACAAGTGCTATGTAGCAAAAATAGCACCCCCAACAAGATTCATCCACTCAACACGCCCTAAAAAATCTTCCCTACATACGCCTACGATAACCTACTGTCTGGTATCTGGCTGGGGAATAGATATAAGGGTTATGGGTTATCTCACGTTCTCGCCGAGGAACCTGTAGCCCTTGTCCCTCGCGGCGGTGTACACACGTGGTCGACTTCCTGTCTAGCGACTCGCTCCTTGCTCCCCCTCGCGTCTGCTCCAACCAAAACCCTCCTTCTCCTCGCGGTATGGCTTGCCCTGCGTCTGCTAGCAGGAATCAAGCACCAGACACGCGGGGAAACTGGAAGGAGGTGGCAAGAGGGCCAGAAGACGTCCTCGGCTGGGGGAGATGTATCGCGGTCGTGACCTGTAACAGAGTTGGGGCCGAGGCAGGTCGCCCCGCCTCGACCTGGCTGCTCCAAGATGCGGCTGTGGCGAGTTGCCACTTCGGCTCATCTTAAACTTATTTTCTATACCCTTTTTCTATTACGCATGCCTGATTTCCTATCAGCCACCACATCAATTTACTTCGGGCGTTTTCTGCTAGCGCACCCCCCTACTCGTGGGAGGCAACTATGAGCCTAAAACCCCTCCCCAGACTGAAATCCTTTCCCGCCCCAGAAAAACATTAACTAGCATCTCCCAGTATTAACAAAGCCTGGTGCTACGCGCACGCAATGGGGATACTAGCACTTGAAAGGCTGAAATTAAGTCTAGCCATTACAAAATAATATATAATATTTTATTATATATATATATATATATATATATATATATATACTTAACGACCTTGGGGTGTATGCTTCTGAGTTGGTAGAGGACTGAATGAACACTAGTTTTTGGGTGCATTTAGCTTTGTGGGCGATCGAACGAAAAAAGTCGGGCAATTTGAAACAGTGGTAGTCATTTGATTTTATGTAGTTGGTGTGAAATGACTTGTTTATTAAGATAGGGACAAATGCTTGATTGTATTTTAAATTCTAATAATTTAGTGTCACTAGGTATGTGCCTTGGATAGATACTAAAGTCATTTATAGAAAAGGGTAAACTAAATCATTGAGTGTGAGCGATTGCAATTTCAAGGTGAAGAAATGGTCGACAGTACGTGCAGAAACACCTTTATGCTCAGAAAAGCCCAAGGTTAATTCTTGTCGTCTCGCCGACGTATCTAAACTTAACAACTAGAACATTTGAATTCGTAAATTTTGTTAGAAATAAGGGCTTTTGGTATAGAGTCTTATATTTGAAATGATTCTTAAGTAAAAGAATTATAAAAATAAATTAAATTTTGAGTTAGAAATTTTTGACTTAATAGATCATTGAGTTTTTTTTTCCGAATTGTAACTGAGATGGCCCTAAATGGAGTTTAACATAGTGTTGTCTTTAAAATGGTTCGGGTTCGTTCGATCTGGTTGAACTTTTTATCTAAAACTTTGAGAATTGTTTCAATTAATTTAGGGGTAACCATTGTTTGGAAAAAATTATAAGGAATTTGATTCATTTTCAAAGAAAACCAATTAGATGAAAACTTTTGCTCGTGTAGATAAAAATAAAATTTTATTAACGTTAGCTATAAAAACTTTTCCAAATTTATTTTTAACAAAAACTTTATGTCCAAACTGATGGTGTTTCATGGACGTGCCGGGTCCTTCATTTGCAATGCTTTTTTATGTCACCATGAGGACATGTGGCTGTTTTACTTTCCCAAACATTTTAAACCTTTTTATTATAAACGATAAAGTAACGACACTTTTTTACTTTTTAAAAATACCGAGCACATTCCTTATTTCTGAAGTACCTTAATTCTCGCACCCAAATTTAATTCAATATGAAATTGAAAAAAAATCATCACTACATTTTAGATATCCTTTGTTACTCGTAAAATAATTACCTTACCCCCTCAGTTATAGAAAACCTACTTTCATGCTTAGGAAATCAATAGTTCATTATCCCTACTTTTTAAATCAAAACTATTAAAACCCTACTACCGATGCTATAGTTCTCACTAATGGTTTTTCCTTGATAATGAGATCAAATCCTTACTATTTTTTCCAAACAATGGCTTACCCCTCAAATAATTGAACACCTCTCAAATTTTAGATAAAAAGTTTTAACCAGTCGAACGACCCGAACCTATAGACACACACTATGTTAAACTCCCTTTTACGGCCATTCTTACACATCGGAAAAACTCTGATCTACTTATCACTCTTCCTAACTCAAAATTAATTTATTTTTACAATTCTTTACCTAAGAACTCATTTAAAAATAAAGACTCTATACCTAAGCTTTCTGAGAAAGTGTTTTGCACGTACTGCGACCATTTCTTCCTTTGCAATCTGCAATCCGCTCACACTCACTGATTAGATCACCCTTTTCTATAGACTTAGTATCCTATCCAAACACATACCCTATGACACTAAATTTTTAGAAGCTAAGACTCAGCATTGTCCCGATCTAATACCAGTCATTTCACCCAATACAATTTCTCAAATGACTACCTGTTTCGATTGCCGCTCCCCCCCCCTTTGATGCCCACAAAGCTGAATGTCCCCAAAACTATTTCATTCATCCCTAGCAATCAGA
>JACEEZ010012255.1:0-46801 GCA_016584305.1 Chionoecetes opilio | reverse complement strand
GTGGCGTGTCCCGGGCGGCTGGCGTGGTGGGGTTGGGTCGTGTTGTTCGCTAGTAACCGGGGCTGGTGGTACGGCACGGTCGGGGGTAGTCCTCGTCTGCCTGGCACCATTACGCGCCCTAGCGGCGCTGGTTGCTCAGCCGTCACCTTGTGAGGTTGTGGTCGTCAGTGGAGACAGTTGTGGTGGGGGGGTGCAGGTGGGGGGGTTCGGTCACTGCTGTTGTGTGGGGGGAGCGGGTGGGGGGGTGCAGGTGGAGGGTCAGCCCCTGCTGTTGTGGGGGGAAGCAGTGGGGGGGGGGGTGCAGGGTGGAGGGTTCATGTCACTGCTGTTGTGGGGGGAGCGCAGTGGGGGGGTTTGCAGGTGGAGGGTCAGTCCCTGCTGTTGTGGGGGGAGCAGTGGGGGGGGGTGCAGGTGGAGGGTCAGCCCACTGCTGTTTTTGGGGGGGGAAGCAGTGGGGGGGGGGTGCAGGTGGAGGGTCAGCCCACTGCTGTTTTGGGTGGAGAAAGTGGGGGGGGTGCAGTGGGGGGGGGGTCAGTCACTGCTGTTGTGGGGGGAGCAGTGGTGGGGGGTGCGGGTTTGGAGGGTCAGTCACTGCTGTTGTGGGGGGAGAAAGTGTGGGGGGGTGCAGGGGGGAGGGGTCAGTCACTGCTTTTGTGGGGGGAGCATTGTGGGGGGGGTGCAGGTGGAGGGTCAGTCACTGCTGTTTTGGGGGGAAGCGTGGGGGGGGGGTGCAGGGGGAAAGGGTCAGTCACTGCTGTTTTGTGGGGGGAGCAGTGGGGGGGGGGTGCAGGTGGAGGGTCGGGTCACTGCTGTTTGGGGGGGAGCAGTGGTGGGGGGTGCAGGTGGAGGGTCAGTCCCTTTGCTGTTGTGGGGGGGCAGTGGTGGGGGTGCGGGTGGTGGGGGTCAGTCACTGCTGTTGTGGGGGTGAGCGTGGGGGGGGGGGGTGCAGGGGGGGGGGTCAGTCATTGCTGTTGTTGGGGGGGAGCAGTGGGGGGGTGGAGGTGGGGGGTCAGTCACTGCTGTTGTGGGGGGAGCAGTGGGGGGGGGGTGCAGGTGGAGGGCAGTCAGGTTGCTTTTTGTGGGGGGAGCAGTGGGGGGGGAGGGTGTAGGTGAGGGTCAGTCACTGCTGTTTGTGGGGGGAGCAGTGGTGGGGATGCAGGTGGAGGGTCAGTCACTGCGTGTGGGGGAGAAAAGTGGTGGGGGGTTTTGCAGGTGGGGGGAGCCCAGTCACTGCTGTTTTTGGGGGGGGGAGCATTTGGTGGGGGTGCAGATGGGAGGTCAGTCACTGCTGTTGTGTGGGGGAAGCAGTGGGGGGGGTGGGGGGGGTTGAGGTAGGGGGTCAGTCCATGCTGTTGTGGGGCTGGGGGGAGCAGTGGGGGGGGGGTGCAGGTGGGGGGTCAGTCACTGCTGTGTGGGGGGGGGCAGTGGGGGGGGGTGGATGAGCGTGGGGGGGGTGCAGCTGGGGGGGGGGAGCAGTGGGGGGGGGGTGCAGGTGGGGGGTCAGTCACTGTGTTGTGGGGGGGACAGTGGTGGGGGGGGTTGCAGGTGGGGGGGTCAGTCGTAGTAGTAGTTGCTGTAGCGGTGGGGGCGACGGGGGTGGCGGGGTGATTTTTCAAGGAGGTCGGGATGGGCGTTCAGGGCCCAGATAAGTCATTAAGATAAGTATTGTTTAAGCGTACTTAGCAGACGAAAAAAATTTGCTGATCTTACACTTAAATATAAAGAAATGCTTAAGTAATTTAACCCAAAATGCTTATCCGATTTAAGTATGCTTAACAGGCACCAAAAGTTAAGTGTCCTTCATGGGCATGCTCAAGTCTTTTCTCCAGCACTCAAGTCTTCATAGGCCAAGATGGACGCACAAAAACAAGGGATAATCCCTCCCGAGTAGGGTACCCCGTAGGCCCAAATAAAAAATGAAATTAATAGATTTTTTCAAATTTGGCAGGGTGTTTTCTTATGTAAAATTTTTAAATTTTAAAAGGGGGGGTTTTTGTCCTGTTCAATTTTTTGGTTTTGGAATTTTTGCTATGCAAAAAATGGACTTTTTATTTATATGCAAAACTATCTTCAAGTGCGTTTTTTTGCATAGAAAATTTGCTAAATCAAAAATGGAATTTTATAAAATCGTCTTAAAATTTCCTTTTTTAAAGGGAAAATTGGCATGCCCTTTGGGGGAAAAAGAAAATTTTTATACGGCGACCCTAACCAGGGTACCAAAATAGTTGGATTGGGGTTAGATGGGGGGGGGGGAAGGACAAGACCGGGCGTGGTTGCCCGACAGCTATGGAAAATGCACCCAAAAGGTTTATCAGGGAGGAGCTGTGTCAGTGACGAGGAGCCCTCTGGAAGGGACAGTCATCCACCTAAATCGCGAAACCCCCAAAAGGGGATCCTCTTTTTTCCATTTTCCTTTTTTGTATTTTCCAATAAATTATGTTTATTTTCTCCAAAAGTCTGTATAAGATTTTCTTTCCCCCGGGATGTTGTTAACCCAGGGGGTTCTTTTTTCCCTCTTTCTCTCCTCCCTTATTTTTTTTTTTTCTTTTTTTTTTTTTCCCTCTCTCTCTCCTCTCTTCTCTCTCTTCTCTCCTCTCCCCTTCTCTCTCTCTCTCTCTCTCTCTCTCTCTCTCTCTTTCCCCCCTTCCTCTTCCTTCCCTCTTTTTCTTCCCTCCTTCTCTTTTTCGTTCCTTTCTCCCTCTCTTCTCTCTCCTCTCCTCTCTTCCTTTTCTCTCTCTCTTCTCCTCTTTTCCCCTCTCTCTCTCTCTCTCTCTTTTCTTTTCTCTCCTTCTCCTTCCCTTTTCTTCCCTCCTTCCTCTTTTCCCCTTTCTCCCTTTCCCCTTCCTTCTTTTTTCTCCCTCCCCCCTTTTTCCTCTCCCTCTTTTCCTTCCCTTCTTTTTTTCAAAACCTTTCCCCCTCTTTTCCTTTCTTCTCCCTCTTCCTTCCCTTTTCTTCTCTTTTCCTTTCTTCTCCCTCCCCCCACCCCTTTCCCCTTCCCTCCTTCCCCCCCTCCTTTCCTTCCCTCACCCCCTTTTCCCCCTCCCTTCTTCTCCCTCTTTACAGTTTAAACTGTATTAGTGTTTGGGGAACCTTCTTATTTCTTTCTTCCCTCCAAAACCAAAAATTCCCCCCCTCTGCTCTCTTACTTTCTTTATTTTCCCTAGAGAGTAAACGTCATTTTGAAGGAAAAAAATTTTATATTTAACAAGAAAAAGGGGGAAATAAAAAAGAAAAGAAAGAGGAAGAGAGAAAAGGGGGAAGAAGAGAAAGAGAGAGGGGGAGAGAGAGAGAGAGAGAGAGCAAGGGAGGGAGAAAGAGGAAAAGGGAGAAGGAGAAGAGAGAGAGAGAGAGAAAAAATTTTTTGTAGATAAAAAAGTGAAAAAACCTTTTTATTAAAGAAAGATAAATCATATTAATACGAAGTTCGTTTTTGGGTGCGTGTGTGGTGTGTGTGTGTGTGAGTGTACTGACTAAAGTGTGGAAAAAGGGCAAGTGACGCCATTTCCACCATGCTTTATTATGGGCCCGGGCCCCTAATCTCCACTTAGCTTTGGGGAGTAAATGGATCAGAAAGCCTTGTTTGAGGCAAAAAGAAGGAAAAATTTTTTAGCACTCGAGAGTCACCTTAAAAAAAGTCTTTAGGGGTTTGGTTTGGCGGGAGTTAAACCCATAATTCCCAGATTAGCCTCTCTCTCTCTCTCTCTTCCTCTCTCTCTCTCTCTCTCTCTCTCTCCTCTCTCTCTCTCTCCTCTTCTTCTTCTCTCCTCTCTCTCTCTTCTCTTTTCTCTCTCCTCTCTCTCTCTGACACGATCACAAAATGAGGAATATCACATATTAATGAAAAATTTAAAAATACTTTTTTTATAGTATTCCAAACAATATTTTTGGTACATTCCACATCTACGCGCGCGCGCGCGCGCCACAAACACACACACACACACACAAAACACCACAAAAACACACACACAACACACACAACCACACACAAAACACACAACCCTTGCTCTGTTTTACGAATAATTTTGCTATAGTCATTTTTTTCGAAAACAAAAATGAAAAATTTTTTAAAAGTTACTTCATCTGTCGAGGGGGGAAGGACCCAGTTGAAGGGCTCAATGGAAGGGAAGGGAGGGAAAGGGGGAGGGAGGGAGGGAGCTTTTAAATTGTCATAGCGGGGGGGGGGGGATTTAAAATAAATTTCCACAGGGAGCTAAAAAAAGTGGGGGAAGGTTGAAACGGGTGGGGCTATTTAGGGGGGGGGGAGCGGGCTCCAAGAGGAGACTACGAACATTTGAGACAAGGAAAAGATTGAGAAATTAATGGGATGCCTCCCCCCAAGTGTCGCGAAGTACATTGCGTGCTGACCTTTGGACTTTGTACCAGGGACCGGTGCCCTGAGAAGCCTGGTTAAAGGGTGGCTCGGGGTCTCTAGATTGTGGGACAAGCTCCCCGACCCATGATCGACTGAAAAGGTACTAACTAGGGCCAACACGGGGGGGAAAGGGGGTATCTCCCCCATTGGAGAAGGTGCTGGGACGCAAGCTCTTCTGGAGTATATCGTGTTGCACAAAAAAACGAGTTGCCCCTGCGACCTTATCACCAGCATCGACGGGGCCCCCCCTCACTGACACTGGGTTCACGGGTCCCGTGGCAGTCTGGGTCCAGCGTGAATGAAAAAGCGTACAACGCAGAGTTAGAGGAGTGCCAGGCGGTGAAAATCTACGGGGGGGATACCCGGGGTATACCTGGTAAAGTCCAAAAAACCCGCAGGTTCCCACCCGGGCCAGGGTGTGAAGGGGGCTTTCCCGTCCCAGCTGAGGAGATAAGTGGGAAGGTGTCCCACTCCAGTGGCTCACCACAGCCCAGCGCCGTGTAATGTGGACCCGAAAGCATGGGTGATGGCAAAAAAAATAAACACCCCCGGAAATCCTAGTCAAAATATGCCCGCAGGTGTACTTTAAACTCTATACGACATCAAGGGTTTACCCAAAAAAGAGGACGGCCCCAAGCAATCCTCAGCAGTCAGAGTGAGAGGTCGCGCCCAAGAAGTCCAAACAGCTGGGGCCTTCTACGTGCGGACAGGAAAACAGGTTCGCACACTCAGAAAGTGTTTCCCCCTCTTTTGATGGCGAGTCAGAGTGGGACGACCGAGGTTCGCCGGGACCCAGATTTTTAAGCTGGGGGCTGGCGAGGAGTAGGGGAACCAGTGTAAGACCCGCATCACACCCAAATGAAAATTGTCAGCCACCCGTTTCAACACGAAACAGCTGGGAGCCTGGCCGGTGCACGAGCCCGGTATTACGCACTGCCGGGGGTCGACCAGGAGATCTGGTCAAGCCGTTGAGGTTTCCCGGGGTTCTTATCGACACTCAGAGCACCGAAAAAGTCGTGAAAAGGTGAAGGGCGCGGCAGCAGTGGTGGGGCAGAGGCCAGAGAGGGGTTTTCCGGGCTGGGGGCCACACCGGAGATCGCCCTGCTTTAGGTCAGAAGGACATGATGGCACGTTCTAGGCCAACGAGAGGCTGGGAACTGTGGTAGTGCCTGAGAACCAACGATCAGAAATAGCCTACCCCGTAGCATTTGGAATTTATATTTGGGGCATGATGCAATACACAGGACCAACGGACACTGCGTTTTCATTTTAAGCATTATTCGATAAGGGTGCAATATAAAAGTGCGATTTTGCAAGTAAGAATTGCTCAAATGCAAAAATGGAAAGAGATAAAATCGTCTTAGAATTCCATTTTACATAGGAAATTGGCATGCCAAAGTTGAGAAAAAGAATTTTTGTTATACGGCGTATCCTACTCCCGAGGTCAAAAATGTACAGCCTAGAAAGACGTTATGGATTTGTATGATGATGCTGACCTTATTAAAAAGGACAGGCTGGATCGCGAAGGAATAATATGCAGTTTCGGGAAAATATGCAGTTGCGGGAAAATATGCAGTTTCGGGGAAATATGCAGTTGCGGGAAAATATGCAGTTCCGGGAAAATATGCAGTTTCGGGAAAATATGCAGTTCCGGGAAAATATGCAGTTTCGGGAAAATATGCAGTTTCGGGAAAATATGCAATTTCGGGAAAATATGCAGTTGCGGGAAAATATGCAGTTGCGGGAAAATATGCACTTCCTGGAAAATATGCACTTCCGGGAAAATATGCAGTTTCGGGAAAATATGCAGTTGCGGGAAAAAGTGTAGTTTATGACTTGCAAGATTTTAAAGAGAAGTTTGAGTTTTTTAGCTTAATATGTGATGCTTTCCCTAATGGAGATAGTTTTTTTTTTACTGTACAAGCCTAAAAAAAGTGAGTGTTTTGCAATTCGAAGAAGTGATGACAAATTTCTACTAATAAACTTTTTAGACGTTTTGAGGGTAAAAAACACTCCATTTGTAAAAACATCAAATATTAACCTAATCAAACCATCAAACTAACCTGATATAACTTTCTAACTAACCTAACCTAACTCTCTAACTAACCTAACCAAACCTGATCTAAATATTAGCCTTTTGAATTTCCGACAGCGGTACTACAGGTTAGAAATATTCCTTATGGTGAGAACGAAACGTTTAGATTTAAAACCACCAATCATATATTGTTTTAAACTGCACATATACCGTCACAAGTCATTATATTACCCATTTGGTACATTTTCGTTATTGGACACCACTGATTTCTAGGTAGAGTCTTTGCTTACCTGAAATTTTGTTGTGTGTATTGATTTAATCGGGTAAAATTCTAGAGTCCTATCCCGCCCTTATTTGTGTTTTTTTATCTCTCCAGACCTTCACAGATCCCTTCACATACCTCTAAAACGTAATTATGAAGTGGGGGAGAGATACCCCCCAACCACCCTAAACAACTCCCCCTTGGAACTAAAAAAAAAAAGTTAACCGCTATAACCTAACCTAACCAATAACCTCTTAGCGAGCACCCCCCCTAAAAAGAAAATACTAACCTAACCTCAATAAAACTTAACCTAACCCTGGTAAAATTTTCAAATCCTTTCCCGCCTTTAGATCTCGCATGGAGATTATTGGCAAGGGTAGGTTAGGTTATAGTGAGGTTAGGTTAGTATTATTTTGGTAATTGATACTTCCAACCAGGAATTGAGTATGAGGTTAGAAGTGCTCTTTTCCCATGTATTTTTATGTATTAAGAATGATAGTCACATTAAAAATCGCCGGATGTATAGAATTACAACTCGTCCATGTATTGATTAAGCAGCTTTTACCATTTTTAAAAAGANTAATTTTAAAAAAAAAACACTTTTTGAAAACAAAATATTAAGCCTATGCAAACTCAAACTACCTGATATAACTTTCTAGCTAACCTAACCGAACCAAACCTAATATAAATATTAGCCTTTTTTATTTCCGACAGCAGTAATACAGGTTAGAAATATTCCTTATGGTGAGAACGAAACGTTTAGATTTAAAACCACCAATCATATATCGTTTTAAACTGCACATATACCGTCACAAGTCATTATATTACCCATTTGTACATTTTCGTTATTGGACACCACTGGTTTCTAGGTAGAGTCTTTGCTTACCTGAATTTTTTTTGTGTGTATTGATTTAATCGGGTAAAATTCTAGAGTCGTATCCTGCCCTTATTTTTTTTTTTTTTTCTCCAGACCTTCACAGATCCCTTCACATACCTCTAAAACGTAATTATGAAGTGGGGGAGAGATACCCCCCAACCAGCCTAAACAACTCCCCCTTGGAACTAAAAAAAAAAAGTTAATCGCTATAACCTAGCCTAACCAATAACCTCTTAGCGAGCACCCCCCCTAAAAAGAAAATACTAACCTAACCTCAATAAAACTTAACCTAACCCTGGTAAAATTTTCAAGTCCTTTGCCGCCTTTAGATCTCGCATGGAGATTATTGGCAAGGGTAGGTTAGGTTATAGTGAGGTTAGGTTAGTACTATTTTGGTAATTGATACTTCCAACCAGGAATTGAGTATGAGGTTAGAAGTGCTCTTTTCCCATGTATTTTTATGTATTAAGAATGATAGTCACATTAAAAATCGTCGGATGTGTACAATTACAACTCGTCCATGTGTTGTATTAAACAGCAGTTTTACCATTGTAAAGATTTAACGAGAGATTTTTACAAGAATAAGTAGGTCATTCCCGTACACTATCAATTATATATTTTTAATGTATTTTCAACCTTATATCATCCCATAAGAGTTTTTACCGGATATATTTTACGTCATCCACATAATCTACTACCCCTGTAAAAACTCCTTTCCACTTCCCCGCCCGCATTCCCGACGGGTCCCTAGGATTGTTAGGGAGATGGATAAATGCAAAATGAGGCATTTCGGACAATTTTTAATGTTACCATCATTCTTAACACATCAAAATGTATAGAAAACGAGCACGCTCCATCTCGTTACTCTTATTTTAACTAACCTAACCGTTTCTGGCTGAAGTAACATTCAGCTATGTAGGTACATTTTTTAGCTTTTTAGTGCTCAATATCGAAATTATACCCACCATTTAGTGTGTCCAGAAATGTATTTATCTAAAGCAGCTACATGTCCAATTTATTTGCCCATTTGTATTCCTGTATACATTCCTGCCTTATGCCTTGATACAGATACCCAAAGGGACAACTGTATCTACAAATCACCGTGTATTATTGGTATACTATTGAAATCCATCAGTATTTTCGCATAGAAATGTTTGGTGGTAATCATATATATCACTTGTTTAGAGGCAACTATGATAGCCAGCCCAGTGGGCCAGCAGGGTAAGCTAAGCATTTGATGAATGCCGTTGACAGGATATGAAATGACCCCACTAATGGGGTCCTTTAAAAACTTTTCAGTCCTGCGTACACGGGATCAAGGATATTAGAAAGATATATAACAGCCTTGCACGGGATGGACTGCCAAGTATAAACAAATGTGGCACCACCCTGCAGTTGCCGCTCCCAAACAAAAATCATAATTTGCCCTCTGAATATCACATTTTGGTCCATATCTTTCATCACAAAGTTCATATTACCTTCCATTTACGTTAACATATGAACTGCAACCCTATATACGGTAACACTGACAATTATTATCATTAAAAAGGTCCTCTCTTTTGCACTATCCTGTTTTCATACTTTGATGATTGACTTAAGTTTTCCTTTAAATTCTGTACTTAGCGAGCACTGAGCATAAGCTGGAAGGTACACTTAACCAGTTTGCTCAGTAAAGTACTCCAGCACAGGAACTAAGTGTAAGTCCTCCTTACACTTAAGTATTTTTCGATTATGTCGGCCCTGAAATGTAATATCGGCCATGTAGGCAAAGTAAGGATCGGCACTCATTAAAATATAAACAGATGTGTTAAGGACAGTAAGTATAATACGTAGAGCCAACATTTGGGTCAGCTTAGCGTGGAGCCCTTGTTCTTAACATTTTCCAAATATCAGTAATATGTTACTATGTGTTACTAAATGATTGAATCATATTTATTTTACGTAGGCCTTAATATCGGCGACTTTTTATGAAAACTCCTTAGAAAAGCTAGGGTTTTCAACAAAACTATGCAATCATATATCAGTGCACGAATAAAAAAAAACATGATTCGTTTTAAATACGTAATCGGCAACTCGTCACCTCAGAATTCCCAAGAGCCAATCAGCAGCCTGGCTACGTCGTCACCCAATCAGCGTTCAGGAACCAACTGGGTGGCCGTGTTTACTTATTATCCCAGATATACAGACATATTTAAGAGTAAGTATGATGAGATTTACCCTTAAATACATTATTTATGGCATAGTAGTGATGATAAGAGTATTGTTATTGAGAAATATAGGTGGAACGATAATACATTGCCGGTGTTGCGCGAAATGTTGTTTTTGCTTAATGTTGTTAAAAATGACCTTCTGCGCATGCGCGAGAATCCGGAGGCAGACCCAAACACCAGCCGCGAAATATCATCAAATCTTGTGAGTTGTCTTTTTTAGGCATGGCTTTTTCAATACTTTGAGCAACTGCTATTACTTGTAAGTGCTCCCATAGAGAGACAGTGCCTTCAACTTACCGTAACCTGTTTCATGGCAGCAGCAAAGGTGTGACACAGGTGAAATAGGACAATCAAATCAGGTCAGGATTCAGGAACTATCACGTAGGGTTCTCAGCAGGCATTTGCTAGCTTTTGCTTGCTTATCGGTGCACGCAACCACTCTCAGCAAATTACAAGTGCTTAAGAGTTGCCTGTAATATCTTTCATGGCAGCAGCAAAGGTGTGAAACAGGTGAAATAGGACAGACAAATCAGGTCAGTATGGAGGGCTTTAGAAATACGTACGTGTGTTTTTATTTGACATAATTTGTAGCCTCTGCTTGGTTGTCAATGTATGTAATCACTCTCATTGAAGAAATAGTGACTCCATGATGCCTGTATCATATTGAGGACACATATGAAGCTTGAAAACAATTCAAGTAAGTAAAAAGGTTTATGGAACTGTCGCCGATAGGTACTCTCGCCGAAACACCAACCCAGAACTCTAGCCGACGTGGTCATTTTCCACGACAGCTCCACTGGTAATAGATGAATAGAAGGAATAAAGGCTATTTCATTATTGGACACCACATATTTTGCTTGTCCCAAAACACTAAAACTGCAGCATGCCATTAGTAACCTAACCTGAGCTAGCTGGTACCCCCAGACCCCCCCTCAGCTCCTTCACTAACCTAACCTGGACATTGGTGGACTGGCCAACATAACATAACCTAACTATTCAGGCTATTGCTGGTATTTAATCTCTCAAGTGCAGAAACACAAGTAAAAGCCTATTAAGAGTATATATTGGGTACTGTAATATCATGCTCAATAACTGGAACTGTCACCAAAAATAGAAACACTCGCCGACGAGGAAAATTGGAACACTCGCCGACGTCTGAGGGAATTCCTATCGGCGACAGTTCCCGATACCAATGGATTGATACTGCATATAAATATTCTCCTGATATTAAAAAATGATGAAAAAAATACATGTAGGAACTTCCCACATGGATTGTATTGAAGGGCATATTCATTTTGCCTGGCTCAACACTTAGTTTAGGAGCTATGGGGAGCCAAACTTCCCACATGGATTTTTTTAATATAATACTTATTCGTACTTATTCAAAAGTTGAATCTGCACGAATCCGCGACTAAGTAATAAGTTGCTAACTTCACACTGGTGTCAAACAGTATGGTTCTTATGGTAGGCTACCTAGAACTGTCGCCAATACCAACTATCGCCGCAGTTAACTATCTTATCAAGTATAAGTATTATCTTTTGTCTGGATATCCACCTGTGCATCCAAGTACTTTCATAAAATAATAAGTGTCTCAGAGTAGCCTGTAACATGTTTCAGGGCAGCTGTAAAGCTGTAAAACATGCAAAACAAAGAATATACTTGGGTAGGTGGTCACTTACGATTAGGTTAAACTTTTTCTCTTTAATTTGCATGTTTTACAGCATTACTGCTGCCCTGAACATGTTACAGGCTACTGAGACACTTATTATTTTAAGAGTAGTTAGATGCACTGGTAGCCAGACAAAGGATACTAATTATACTAGATAAGAACCACACAGTACTCCTGTTCCCACAACCTGACTGAATCAGACTTATTCACTTTTACCTTTTTGCGTGCTTTTGAGTAACTATTATTACTTGTAACTATTCTCATGGAAAGCTAGTGCCTCAATGTTGCCTGTAACATGTATCAGGGCAGCAGTTAAGCTGTAAAACCAGTGAAATCAGAGAGATGAATGGAGGGGTCTCCAGGATTTCACGCGTCAACAACATTTAGCACAAGTCACGCGAAATATTGTTCTACGTAGATTTTGCGCGTCAACAACATTTAGCACAATAAGTCACGCGAAATATTGTTCTACGTAGATTTTGCGCGTCAACAACATTTAGCACAACACCGCCATATTAGCCTTTCATAGTCATATTCTCCCTGAAATATATGCCTATGGCCGGTAAATGGAATATTTTGACAGTGTTTTCGCTACGTGTCTCCCGCTGAATACTACAGAGACGTACCCAGGGTATACCTTGATGCGCTGATCCCAGGTTTGAGTCCCGCGTGTCCGAGAGTAGCTTGTTACGGACCCCCATGTACCTCCGCCGTACCTGCAGTCGCGGCGGTACGGGGCTCACGCCAGTAAAAATGGACGAGAACTGCGCGGTCATTTTCTGAGCCACAATTTACATTTGGTATTATTTTACGATGGCACCAAACTTCCCTACACAATTGGGAGCATGGCTTTTGTTTACCTTATTGTATTCTAAGAGACATTTTCTCTTTGAGCTTTCCGTCGCAAATCAATAGTTTCGGAGATATAGAACATTTTAGGTGGGGGGAGGAGTATGTCTCCTTGTTTACAAAATGCCTCCCCCTTCCTCTTCTTGTGACCTGTATCGCTTTTGTTTGGTATTTAAACTGTATTTTATTAAACTTTTTTTATTATTGGACCCAGTTAGGAGGTTAAAGGTTAGGTAAGGTTAGGTTAGGTTAGGTAAGGTTAGGTTAGGTTAGGTTAGGTTAGGTTAGGTAAGGTAAGGTTAGGTAAGGTAGCCACGGGTGCGCCTCCGAAACAAAAGCGATGCAGGTCACAAGAAGAGGAAGAGGGAGGCATTTTGTAAACAAGGAGACCTATTCCTCCCCCCACCTAAAATGTTCTATATCTCCGAAACTATTGATTTGCGACGGAAAGCTCAGAGAAAATGTCTCTTAGAATACAATAAGGTAAACAAAAACCATGCTCCCAATTGTGTAGGGAAGTTTGGTGCCGTGGTAAAATAATACCAAATTGACCTGTATTTTCTCTATTAAGGTGAACAGAAACCACCCTCCCAATTGTGTCGGCAATTTCGGTCTTGGTGTAAAATAATACCGAAAGCAATATAGGCACGCTAAATATGTATATACGAGTTAATTTTCCCAGGGAGGCCTACCTATGTTGTTGTTGTTGTTGAAGGGCAGTGATGTCGAAGTCGACGATATTCGCCCTGGTGTACAGCCGTGAATTAATCACAGTCGGGACAGTTGATTAGTCTTCCTCAGGAAGGCACAGGTGAGGCGGATGACGGCGGGGCGTTGTGATGGGTGGACGGCAGCGGCGGCCAGGGGGGGGGTCAGGTAAAAAGGTGGTGACGTCAGGGCGATGGGGTGAAAACGTAAAGTTGTCGGGGGAGTGGAGCGGGGGACACGCAGCGGGAAGGCCCAAAAAGGATCCGGGACGTTCCTGCCCAGGGGAGTGGGGGGCGTGAGTGCGACTGCGGTGTGCCGTGGTTTGTGTGCCCGATCCCGGGGGGTGAGGGCCATCCAAGACATAAAAACATAAAAAAATAAAAAGCTACAAAGGCCGCGGAGCTACAAGTGGTATTCCTGTCACCAACACTACCACATCACCTTTCACCCCCCACCATAAAACCATCCAGCTCCCCTTTAAAAGCTCCCCAAATTTCCCCCCACTAAAAACTGCTACTGAGCCATTCACCATCCCCCCCCCTTTTTGTAAACCCATTTTTTTCCCCATTTCCTTTCAAAAAATCTCGCTTTTCCAGCTTGAATCCGTTACTTCTTTTTCTACCTGTTAAAAAAGCCGTAAAAGAATTTTCCTACCTTCCTTTAAAATCCCTTTTTCCATTTAAAAAACTTCTATCAGATCCCCCCTTATCTGCGTCTCTCGATGAGTGTAATAAAAATAACTTAAATTTCTTAACTAAAGTCGATCCCTTTATTTTTTTGGTCACCCTTCTCTGCATTTTTTCTAAAAAAAAACACTATACCATCCGTAATATGGAACCAAAACGGAAAACTGCATAGTCGGTGAGGTCGACTAGAGCCAGAAAAAGCTTTAGAAAAACTTCCGCACTGTTTTTTTAACATTCGGGTAAGAATCTAAACTCTTTTACTTATTTTGGGCCTAATACTTTGTTTCCTAGGTCGGAGGTCGGGGTCACCCCACTCCAGATTTTTTTTCCCCTTCTGATTTTTCAGGATACTTGTTAGGGGTTATCTTTTCCCCAGGGTTTTTTTCACCAACTTCATACGCAAATTTTATCAATATTAAATTCCATCTGCCATCTGACACCCCCTTTAAAGTTTTAAGTCTCCTGCAATAGTTTACGTCAGATGTGACCCAAAACCCTACCAACTTGTATCATCGAAAATTGCTGTATCCTCAGATAAAAGGAGAGAGAGAGGAGCGGGAGAGAGAAATTTTTATTTAAACCCTTTAAATGTTTGCAGGTATTATGTATGTATCGAAAAACGAAAATATGTCAAGGGAAACTAATTAAAAATTCGGTTGATTATATCTATCTCTTATAAGTTTCCCCACAAATTTATCAGGGAAAAGGGGANACACACACCAAGGTAACCACCCTGTCCCTAACTTTCTACACTTCTGACCCATAGCAATTCCACTCTTCCACCCATCATTTCAGCGCTCAGGCAGACGATGGGCTTTTCCCTTGGTCCCCATGCACCAACTATCTTGTCACTAACATAACCTATCCCCTTCCCTGGTACTCACCGACTTCATGCGCATCCCTTCTCTGTCACAGAACCTGCTGTCAAGATGTCTAACCTGACTGTCACCAACAACCAAGATTTTACCTTCGGGTAATGATGTATCGTCTACCTCCCTAACCTCCGTATCATCCTCTTGCAGCCCCGAGAGTACATGAAATGATTTTCGTGCACAAAAGATGGTCCTTGTTTACCTTTTTCTCCTGCGGGCGGCTCCATGATCAACTACCTTCCAAACACCAATCCCTGGTGACTTACTAGGAACCTTAGTAGTCGCTTGAGTCACATCTCGCTCTGGTACCCCTACAGGCACATCACTCGCATGTGCCCCTCCACTCGCTCCACTTGGACCTTCACCTACACACTTAAGAGAACGTATCTCTATTTCCTGCTTCTTCACAACGCTTTTCAAATCGTTCACTTCACTTGCAAAGCTCCTTTTCAGGTCTTCTATCGCCTCCAGAATAGTCTTAAGCGCCGCACCACACCCTTCACTACACTCTCCCTCGACCCTTCTACCTCCCTTAACCTCAGCCTCCTTCACTCCTACCACACTACCACTCTCACCCCCAGCACCAACACACAACACCACTTCACTCTCCACCTCCACAACACTCCCCATCACAGACGTAGCCATTCTAATCCTGGGAGCTAAACCAAAGCACAACCTCACTTCACGGAGACGACACGACAAGTGACGTTCTATAATAGCAATTTAATGCAAATTACTCGCCTCGAGTAGCAAAGCTTAATATATTTTTTACATGTATATTGTGGCATGTAAAATTTGGGTGATGTTCACACTGTTTTCTAAGACAGTACTGCTGCGTCTGGCAAACGCTTGTCAAAATACAATAAGCAATGCCTTGGAAAAACGAAGAATAAAGAATGCCGAAATCGGCTTGTTGCTGCGACAATGTAGGTTATAATTGTGGAGGCGACGTGCCGCGGCGGGGAGTGGTGGGCGGGGAGATTGTGGCGGGGAGATTGAATCAAAGCATTGCCACTTCACGCGTCGACTCATTGCACTTCTAGGCTTTCTATCTGATTGATACACAATAATAACAGGAAAATATGACTGCCTAGGTATAGATAACTTCTAAACATACGTTATTGACTATATAATATCATAGAGTAACATTTACCTCGCCTCCTCAACTATAACCTACTTGGTTATTTGGTTAAATACATGTTTTACAGACTCAGGCTTCTATACAATATACATATAGAAGAAAATCGTTCTTAATATTATACTTTTGTGTTTTAAGTGCAGTGGAGTAAGCCCATATTTTTCTTTCAAGTTGACCAACTTTTCACCAAATTGTGAGTTAAAACTGCCAGCGACCACTGGCATTTCGGAGTTGCAGTTCTCTCTAATTGAGAGCATGGTTTTTGTTTACCTTATTGTATTCTAAGAGACATTTTCTCTTTGAGCTTTCCGTCGCAAATCAATAGTTTCGGAGATATAGAACATTTTAGGTGGGAGGAGGAATATGTCTCCTTGTTTGAAAATGCCTCCCTCTTCCTCTTCTTGTGACCTGCATCTTTTTTGTTTCGGAGTAAGTTTTCCGTGCCCCTCCGTGGCTAGTAGATTAATCTCGGGGTTTGGTATTTTATTGGGGCCCTACAAAATAGGTCCACTGCATCCACTAGCGTTAAAACCCTAAAATTGATCACTTTTTAAGTTTTCCTTTTTAAAAAACCATCCCTCCCCTTTTTACAGCATATAATTTTTTTTGCATTTTGTACCATCCGCTCGGCTCAAACCCGAGAAGCCCCCGGGGTTCGTCCCCGGGGGGGAGGAAGTAGATGGGGGGTCTTTTTAAAAACCCGAGCCCCTGCCACCCAGCATGAAGGGTTCCCGGGTTTACCGGGGGTTTGGACCCGCCTCGATCACCCCGGGGGGGGTGGTTTCCAACACTAATAAGCTGCAGCGGTAATCATACGGCCCTGGGGAAATTCCTCTAAACAAAAACAAAAAAACAAAAAACCCCCACCCCGATCAGGGGTCAAACGAAAAGTCCCACTGCAAAAAAGTCGCCAGCCGCCAATATTACAAATTTTATAGCATTACTACTGATTTTTTTGTCCAGAAGATGTACACAGTAGTTTATATCATGACGTATAAATCTCCCCTGTTTCAGCGTTTTTTTATGTTTTGTTCCGCGAGTATAGACGGTTTAAAATTTCATAGCTTTTTTATTTGGGCGACTACGACGTTCAGAAAATAAAAATAATGGCGACTTTATGTTGGTGGCCAAGGGTGATTTTTTGCATTTTCATTAAGCCATACTATGACACGATGAAGACACAAAATGAACAGACTCTCCAGAAAACCCCCTTCAAAATTTCCTGAAATCATGGATGCAGAAATGTAAGATTAAAGCCACCACACGTCTGTAAACCCAAAAAAAAAAGTTGTCCTGGCGACTGTATCGTTATCTACGGTGTGGACGCAAAATCCATAACATTTTTTAGTCCGTACTCTTTTATTTTTTCAGAGATGTTAGGAAAATCAAGATAGGCGTAAAAGCGATGAGGATGTGTTTTAAATAGGAAAACTTAAAAAGGATAATTTTTGGGTTTAGACGCTAGTGGAGGGGGTTTTGTAAAAATTAAAAGCTTTATAACTAAAGGGTTTTAATGGGGAGGAGGCGTAGAGTTGGAAAGGGAAAGGCAGAGGGGAAGTCAAAGAATATTGGGTAAAAAAATTCAAAAATTGAAATGAGATAGACACAGGTGGAACGCAGGAAAAAAGAGGAATATATAAGGGAAAAACAGTAAATAAAGCAGGGCTAGACGGGAACCAGGCAATTAAGTACAAGAGTAATGAAGTGGAAGAGATGGAAAGGGAATACACAGAGATGTAGCATGGAGAAAGAGAACATATGGAAATGGCGGAAGAGTACAGGGAGGAGTATATATTTGGGAAGAGGAACAATAAATGAAGAAAAGGGATAAAGTGTTTAAAGAAGAAAAGAACAAAAAAGCAGGGGGAAAACAGATGAAATAAACCAAAATATTAAAAGGGAAATTTTTTAAAGGTAAGACATTGAGGGACGTGTTAAAAAAAAAGTATAAAAACAGTGTTAGAGACAGGGAAATGTGCCAGGAGGATGGGGGGAGTCAAGGACAGAAGATACCAAGGTTTAGCAAGCCAAAAGTTGGGGAATTTAAAACCCAAATACCACTAACTAAGTTGGATAAAAAATTGATATGGCTGTAATCAAAATAGTCTGGAGGATCATATTGGGGGAAAAATAAAATAGGGAAAGACCAGGGGCAGGATTCACAGGGGGCAGTAGAATAGAAAAAAATTTTTTCAAAAAAAAATATTGTATAGAAGGTTCCTTAAAACTAAAAACCATAGTAGTCATTTCAATAGACTTTGAAAAGGCTTATGCAGTTTTAAGAGAGGAAAATGAAGAATTTTAATGCCTAACATTAACCCTAAGATTTTTGTTCATTGAAAAAGTATTATAGGGAAAAGAAAAGGTAGAATTAGGACCAGGTAAAGAAGTAGGATAAATGAAACAAGGGGAATTGGGCAAGGGGTTTTGTGGGCTTCAACAACTCGTTTAAACTAGTGCCTTCAGGATTACCCAGGAACTAAAAGAAAAGGCAAGGGGTTTAAGGACGAATTTTTTTAGCATACAGCATTTTTTCTTTGAAAACGGGGATGTTACTAGCAATAGTAAGAGGACCCCGAAAAAGGTATACATGGTTTATAGGAAATAGGTAAGGGTATGGTTGGAAATAAAATAAAAATAAAAGTAACATAATTTTTTTTAAATGAAAAAGATAAGCCTAAAAAATTTGGGAAATAAAATGTTAGAGATAAATAAATTTTTGGATTAACCAAATGACAAGAAGAATTGTTCCAAAAATTACAAAAAGAAAAAATTTAATAAGGCAGAAAATGGCAATATGACGTATAGTGTCATTGCAAAAAGTTGCTAAAAATTCTAATAGGCAAAAGTACGGGAAAAGTGGGGGCATTACCATCAATACTATAGGGGGGTTTAATGTGATAAATCTAAAAAAGCAAAAAAATGGATAAATTACAGAAATTGAAAAGGGGGTTTACGTCAAATCTTTTTGGGGACAGGTACAGCGGGGGGCAGCACTCCTGGGGGAAGTGGGAGCTCCAGTGTTAGTAATAGAATAAGGGAGGGACAGGGGAAAGTATTGGGGTATGTTTAGTAGACGGAATGACCTGTAAAAAAAGGAGAGGGATGTTTGAAAAAAAAAATAAATGGTGCAGCTTTACTGAAAGTTTCGAGAAAAGTGAGTCATGCCCCAAGGTGTGAGGTGTGGACAAAGGAGAGTATAAGGAAAAAAAATGAGAGAGTTGAACACAAGAGAAGGCTGAATGAAATGATTAAAAAAAACAGTTTGAAAATATTTAGAAAATGGAGAAAAGGGAAGGGAGGCCAAAAGAAGTATACGTAATGCCCAAGCTTCAGAACTACTGTTTAAGGCAGGACAAACAACCTACAACTAAATACAGAAGGAGGTTCGGGGGAAAAGAAATAACTGGTGATTTTTGGGCCAAAAAAGAGGACTTTAAAAAAAATTATGTTCTGTCCCCAGCCACGTAATGAAAGAAAGAAAAGTGTAGGCTACAACAACCTTTACCTAGGGGGGAAAGGGCTATAGTAGGGGAGTATTTTGTGTGGGAGGGGGGAAAGTGCAAGAAGCAAAAAAAACAAACAACATTTTTTTGGATGACCGAGAAAATAAGAAAAAAAAAAAAGAAAGAAAAAAAATAAGATAGAATAAGAGAAAAAAATAATTAAAGACCCAGACAGCACTAATTTTAAAACCCAAACCACTAATTTAAAAACCCAGACACCACTAATTAAAGACCCAGACCCCTAATTAAAGACCCAAACCGCTAATTAAAAACCCCAAAACCACTAATTTTGGACCAGACACCACTAATTAAAAACCCAGACAACACTAATTTAAAAAAACCCCGACAGGCTAAATTTAAAAACCCAGACGCACTAATTAAAGACCCAGACAACACTAATTAAAACCCGAAGCCCCTACTTAAAAACCCAGAAACATAATTAAAGACCCAGACAGCACTAATTAAAGACCCCGACACACTAATAAAAACCCGACACCCTAATTTAAAACCCAGACCACTAATTAAAGACCAGACAGACTAATTAAAAACCCAGACACTAATTAAAGACCAGACCCGACTAATTTAAAAACCCAGACAGCCCCTAAATTAAAAAACCCAACAGCACTAATTTAAAAACCCCAAAACCATAATTAAAGACCAGACAGCACTAAATTAAAAACCCAGACACCACTAATAAAGACCAGAAGCACTAATTAAAGACCCCGACACCACTAAATTAAAGACCCAGACAGCATAATTAAAAACCCCAAAACACTAATTTAAAAACCCAGCAGCACTAATTAAAGACCCAGCCCGCACTAATAAAGACCCAGCAGCACTAAATTTAAGACCCAGACCCCTAATTTAAAAAACCCCGACACCACTAATTAAAGACCCCCGCCACTAATTAAAGACCCCCACCCTAATTAAAGACCAGACACACTAATTAAAGACCCGACAGCATAATTAAAGACCCAGACACCATAATTAAAAACCCAGACCGCACTAATTAAAGACCCAGACAACACACTTAAAGACCCAGACAACACAATTTTAAAAACCCAGACAGCACTAATTAAAGACCCAGACAGCACTAATTAAAACCCCGACGGCAAGAACAAAAACGTCAGGGAGTGCCGTTGAAAAAGGCTTGACTCCGACCCAAAAATGTACTAGGGTTGTGGGGTATAAAATGTCTATACAACAAAATATAAAATGCCATTATATAACACGAATCTATAATAAAACTTAAGGTGGTAAATTTTTAGTGTATTTTATAAATTTGGGTTTAATTTAAAAGGAGTATCGGCAACCCCGCGCTGGGTTTTTGACATCGAGGCTTGGGGAAAAAAGTGGTCCTCTCTGCATCATTATCTTCGACCTTTGAGTACCGTGGTGGGATAAGACGTTGGCTCCAGCTCCCCCCACCAAAGTATAACCGTACTATGCTTCACTAACACGACCTAACTAAATTGTTTGTGCCTGATTCTGCTGTGTGGTATCGGCGTATGTATGTGCCCTGGGCCGACATAATCAAAAAATACTTAAGTGTAAGGAGGACTTACACTTAGTTCCTGTGCTGGAGGACTTGACTGAGCAAACTGGTTAAGTGTACCTTCCAGGTTGTGCTCAGCGCTCGCTAAGTCGAGAATTTAAAGGAAAACTTAAGTCAATCATCAAAGTATGAAAACAGGATAGTGCAAAAGAGATGAACTTTTAAATTATAATAATTGTCAGTGTTACCGTATATATGGTTGAAGTTCATATGTTAACAACGTAAATGGAAGGTAATATGAACTTTGTGATGAAAAATATGGACCAAAATGTGATATTCAGAGGACAAATTATGATTTTTGTTTCGGAGCGGCAACTGCAGGGTGGCGCCACATTTGTACTTGCCTGTACTTGGCCACAGTCCATCCCGTGACCCAAAGTGACCTGCAGTGACCCAAGCTGACCTTAAACCACGTGGTAGCAATGGATAAGCCCAATACACCCAGAAGAACGGCCAATTGGACGCAGGACGAGGTGTTTAAGCTTCTTGAACTCATAAATGAGAGGAAGGCCATACTTAAAGGGAAATTTGGCCCAACACTAACTATTGATCACAAGCGACGGGCGTGGGTAGAGGTGACCAACGACATGAATGCTTGTTTTTCACATGTACGTCGCACAAAAGAGCAAGTGGAGAAGAAATGGCACAATATTCTCGTGAAGGGAAAACGAAATCTATCGACAAGAAAGCGACTGCACAGTCAAACAGGTGAGATTTATCAGTTTTTTAGATTAGAACTTAACATTATATATGTTCATTTTTAACAAGGACGTACCACTGTTTCTCTACTCTCTATAAACAATTAGAAACATTAAGAGTCAATTGCACGGTTTATGGAACTGTCGCCGATGGGAATTCTCGCCGAAACACCAACCTAGAACTCTCGCCGACGTGGAAATGTTAACCTAACCTGGACATTGGCACCTAACTTAACCTAACTGATCAAGCTAACGATATTATTTCATCCTTGAATGCAGAAACATGGGTAATACTTGATTAAATGTGTATATTGGGTCCTGTAATATCAAGAAATGGAACACTCGACCACGGCGGCGAGAATTCCTATCGGCGACAGTTCCAGGTACCAATTGCACTCACAGATGTGTAGTTAATACGGTACCTGGAACTGTCGCCGATAGGAACACTCGCCGACGTCGACGAGTGTTCCTATTTTTCACGTCGGCGAGTGTTCCCATTAACCGTGTTTCTGCATTCAGGGATTAAATACCAACAATAGCCTGAATAGTTCGGCTACGTTATGTGGTTAGGTTAGGTTAGATTCCTTTTCATATATTACAAGTTGAACTGTCGCCGAAAATTTACACGTCGGCGAGTGTTCTAATGTCGGCGAGAGTTCCTATCAGCGACAGTTCCATAAACCGTTAAAACGGTACCTGGAACTGTCGCCGATAAGTCGCGCCGACGTTGGCGAATGTTCCAATTTTCGGCGACAGCTCCAGTTCTTGCTCTTGATATACAGTACCCAATATATACATTTAATCTGCTATTACCCGTGTTTCTGCATTCAAGAGATTGAAAACCAACAATAACTTGGCTCTTCAATGGCACAAATAGGTATCCGGTCATTTCGCCCACACCAAAAGGTCGTTTCAACCAAAGTCAGTTCGCCCACTCAGTGGAGTCATTTCGCCCACATTAGATAACTCCTTTACTGTGCAACGCCAAGTTGGAGTTGGCGTCAAATGTAGGGGGTTGTATTCTATATTCTATATATCTAGTGGCACAACCGATTATGCAGCAAGTATAGAAGTAGCCTCCAAGTCTATCCTTTGGTAAGCCTTCTGCATAAAGAGGCTAAATTAACATCATGACAGATAAGGGAGTTTTTAAGTGGATAAAGGGATTTAATAAAGGAGAGGTAGGAAAAGTTCTTTCGGCTTTTAACCAGGGTAGAACAAGAAGTAACGGATTCAAGCTGGAAAAGCGTAGATTTAGAAAGGAAATAGGGAAAAACTGGTTCACAAATAGGGTGGTGAATGAATGGAATGGTCTCAGTAGACAGGTAGTTAGTGCTGAGTCATTGGGGAGCTTTAAAGGGGAGCTAGATAGGTTCATGGATGGGGATGAAAGGTGGATGTAGGTAGTGTTAGGTGACAGGAACTACCACGTGTAGGCCTCGCGGCCTCTTGTAGCTTCCTTATTTTCTTATGTTCTTATGTAAGGCTGGTGTCGGAAAGAAAGCTCCGAAGGATCCAGCGAAGACGATACAGAGAACTGCAAAATAAATTGTTCATTCTTTGGGATAAATATATGAGGGGTGAGAGATCCTCATTACAACTTATCAAGGCTTGCTCATATTTAAATGGATCAGTAAGCTCATAATACTTGTAATTACATGCATTTTACATGAATGCTCAGTTTTTTTTATTTTACTTTTTAGAATTATCACATTAGTTTTCATACATTTTATTCTTTGTATGTTTCTCTTGGGTTTTAATAAAGCTTTTACTACATGATTTGTGCATTGTTGAATAATACTTGTGGGCGAACCAACTATAGTGTGGGCGAACTGACTTTTGAGTGTGGGCGAACAAACTCTACATTTGGGCGAACTGACATGTGGGCGAAATGACCGTAAATAATTTTTGCAAATCACAAATATGCATGTAAAGTCCGTCGTAAAGGCAACTCCGTCGCCTTACTGCTCTCCTTTCCTCTAATTCATCCCATGATTGAGGACGACAGATAGGAAACCACCAACACGAGGATGGGGCTGTATAAGAAGATATATTCATTTCAGTCATAAATAAGGGCGAAATTAATTCAAAACACCAAACCTTAAATAAATATAATAAAGTTGTCTTCGAAAATTGTGGTCCAACAATATTATGTGTACATTCAAGTTATGTGCCTTTACTTCCTGTAGCTGTGGCATTTTGAAGCCTTTCTCTAAACACTGCCTGTATGATTTTTTCAGGTGGTGGTCCGCCAGAGAAGGTTGAAGATGAGGCAGAGACGGATGCAGTAGAGGACATTTTGGGGAAGGATAATGTCTCATGGCCGGTGTGGAGATCCTGGATGGCACCAAGCGCAGCTAATCATATGTTGAATACATTTACAAGGTATTTAATATCTATATATATCACTCTATTTATATATATATTCCATATTATGCAACATTTTTATAACCCATTCCTACATGCCTGTACGGTCGCCACCCAATGCGGCCGCCCGTATGATCCACATATATAAAGGGCAGTCGCGCGGAGCAAACTATTGTTAAACGTATATGTTTATTGTACGTTATGCTTAACATATATAACTATATGTTAAACATAAGATATGTCATAAGTTACTAACCTAACCTCACTATAACCCCTAAAAGTTACTAACCTAACCTCACTATGTTACTAACCTAACCTCAATATAACCCCCTAAAAGTTACTAACATAACCTCACTATAACCCCTATAAGTTACTAACATAACCTCACTATAACCCCTAAAAGTTACTAACCTAACCTCACTAACCTCACGGGTACTCCGTGGTGTAGGGGAAGCACGATCGATTCACAACCGAGAAGTCCCGGGTTCGATTCCCGGGCAGAGTGGAAACAGTTGGGCTGTTTCCTTATAACCCGAGCCCCTGTCCACCCAGCAGTGATTGGGTATCGGGTGTTAGCCGGGGGTTTGTAACCCGCCTCCCGGGGTGCTGGCTTCGGCCAACACTATAAGCACTAGCAGACAGCTAGACAGCTCTCTAGGGGTAGTTTGTGAGAGAGCTGTCTGGTTACAGTGGAGATCCATCTCAGCTGCGTCGATACGACGAAATTATTCAATAAAAAAAAAAAAAAAAAAAATAACCCCCTAAAAGTTACTTATATTGCCGTAGGCGGCCGCATGGGGCCCGCAGCCGCATTGGGTATACACCGCCTGTACAATGTATATGCTTCAACAATACTGACACATCATACAATCCAGTGTAGCGTCTACTCGCGTCTACCGGAATAATTTCCACGTAAAAAAGAGTTCTGTATGTATTTCGACGACAGTTCCATAATCCCAATAACGTAATTATTACACTGTACTGTATATATTTTGGATACTCTATAACATTCAAGTGGTTAGTTCCACTCCTACCTGTTTTTTTCATAACTTTCACCTTGCTGGTATTATACAGCAAGGTGAAAGTTTACAAAAAAACAGGTAGGAGTGGAACTAACAGTTGAGAATGTTATAGAGTATCCAAAATATATACAGTACAGTGTAATATTACGTTATTGGGATTATGGAACTGTCGTCGAAATACATACAGAACTCTTTTTTTTTACGTGGAAATTATTCCGGTAGACGCGAGTTCCAGCTACACTGTATTGTATGATGTGTCAGTATTGTTGAAGCATATACATTGTACTACAGGCATTGTAGGATAGTTGTTTCAGGCACTTCCATACATTCTGCCATATATTACACATTATTCTGTGTTTGTGGTGACACTTGCTATTAAACTACACACACTAATCTCATCACATTGTCTACGAATAATTTATTGTGTAGATATATAGACAGATGTAAAAACAGTTGATGAAGGAGACACGGGCTGGGAAGTGAGTACTTATTCCTGACTAGTTTTGACTCTACTGGGCATCTTGGAGGATTATGGCTCGCAGCCAAACTGTCATATATATATATATATCCCTCAGAGGGGACTAATGTCTGCCTATGAAGGCAGTGATTGATGGTAAGGGTGACCCAATCACTGCCTTCATAGGCAGCTAGTAGTCCCCTTCGAGGCATATAAATATAGGACAGTCAGCCTGCGAGCCAAATTCCTCCGAAGAAGCCCAGTAGAGGCGAAACTACTCAGGAAGAAAGTACTCAAAGTACTTCCCAGCCCGTGTCTCCTTGTTCACCTGTTTTTACTAATTTATTGTTTGCTAACAGTGAATATTACAGCTGGCCACAAAGTTATCTGCTCTATAGGTCTTGATGGTGGCATATTTAAGTGGTAAACATTTGACAGCAATGTCGTCCTTTATTAAACATAGCATTAAACTCAAGTGTTTATTGAATCAGAAATTCTTTCATCATGACTTTAGGGAAGCAGAAATTAGTCAGAGATGCAAGGTCTGGAGAGTGCACACATATATATGCTTTTGCATTATATTTTTGTTTACTTATTTGTCAATAAGGGTATAGATAAAAAATGACTCTATAACTTAGTTGTATTCAAGAATTTCTAATACCTCAAATTCAGTAATTTGAATTCACATGTAGGAGCAAAACTGTTCCCTTATCACTTAACATAAGTTTCCTTTATTTGTTCATTGTTAATGCTTGGTTTGGTCCTTGTTAGTAAGGGAGCATCAATATTTACTTGTTAATTATGAAAGTGCATAATGTAGCTGTATTCCTATTAAGTTTTGTGAGGAGCTACAACAACGGTTATATTCCATTGCAGAAGTGATGACTCTTTCACCTTCACGGTGGAATCCCTTGATGATGGTGCCACCTCCAGCTTAGTGTCGGCCCCTACACTAGATGGAATTCGTGCTGCCGCAGCTACGGTCAACCAGCCTGAGGGATTAGCCTTCAATCTCCCTCCTAGGCCACCTCATGACCCGCTACTGGGAACACTGCTTGATTGCAGCAGTCACCAGCCATTGATCAATAAAATTCTCAATCAAATGTTATGTACTGCGAAATCACAGCAGGATGCTTGGCAAGCCATGGCTGCCCATTATACTCCTTTGAAGAAGTGATAAGCTATTTTTGTGTTTCAGTGTATTTACCTTGTGCTTGTGTGTGTGTGTACATGTGTGTGTTGTGTGTGTGTGTGTATATATGTGTGCGTGTGTGTTTGTGTGTATAAACTTATTGATCTAACTTGTTTTAAGGTAAATATAACATGAAAACTTTTTCCGATTTTTATTGACTAAAGCTTAGCTTTTTTTCCTTACATTTCTACATGCAAGGTAGACTGGATAATTATACGGGAAATGGGAAAGAAACCCAACACGGAAGCAAAGAAATAAATGTTTTGGCAGGTAAACAGAGGTAGGTCGATTATAGGACCCTGTTGCCAGTCGCTTCACCTGCTGGCTGCAGAGGGTTCTAATGTTGAAGGATTGTGGCTCATCTCAGCATGAAGTTCATACTAATTTTCCCGGCTGTGTAAAGGAAAGAAATATATAGTATGAGTCAGACATGGGCATGATTATGATTATTAATCAAAACAATCATAATCAAAGGCTGTGATTACATAATCATAATCAAATCACAATCAAAAGTTAAGCAACAGGTATAATCATAATCAAATATGAAGCTGCAGCTTTAATCATAATCAAATCATAATCATATTTTTCTTCATAATAATCAATAATTAAAATGTGATTATTGTGATTATTTCATTGTATTTTCCATGTAGCAATTCTATTTCTCCTAAATAAATTAGCCAATTTCATATATATATGTTCCAGGTCCAAGCATATTTTGTGATAAAAGTCATAACGCAGAGAAAACTATTTATCTGACACGGTAGTCAGACTATGAAAATGTTGTTTTACAGTTTTAACAACTGTCTCCTACAATGAATCAAGAACATTCTTGCATGTATTTTTAATTAATATTATACATTCAGCGTCTCAAAAATTATTAACTGCGCGCCGAGTAGGTATGCAGTTGGCTGAGTTGGCCTGCATTCGTTAACAACTATAGGCTACACAAGTGCTTGTGGGCCCTTCGGACACATGTATTGATGTTTGTAGTATAGTCGACCCACTTTATCTTGGACCCTGGGTTGGAGTGGTGAGATTCCTGCTGTGTTGTCACGTTCACCCTTGACAGGCTGAAGTTGACGTTTCTCTCATACTTTTAGCTATTACATGGACTATTCTCAATCAAACTATATTGAGAGCAAGAGCGACAGAGAGAGGTTAAAGTAATCGTCCAGACCCATTTTTTTTTGCAGAAATATGTTGAATGTTCATTCAAAATACCTAATCCACAAAAAAATATTAATTTTCACGCCTTATTGCCCTAAAAACATGACTTTGGTAAAAAGCGCGGGAAAAACAACAGCCACATTCCAGCCGTGGCACGAAACTTGCTGGCGATGTCACAGCAGGAAGCCTCCCAGCCCCGCCCGACACAGACACACGGAGACTCAGAGAAAAATGCAGTACCCGAAGAGTCCCGGGGTGCTTCTGGTATATTATTTGTGCGACATGGCACATATATATCACGTCTGCACACATATATCGTCGCCCCACAGGTTGCAAATGGGTGCTGGGTGACTGGATGCAACACGGGTGACTGGATGCAAAGAAACGGGTGATTGGATGCAAAAAGCGACAACATATTGTTGATATACTCGATCATGGCTATATTTTGACTGCATTACATCAGGAATGATGAAATGGTCTGGACGATTACTTTAAGAGGGAGGCGGCCTGGAGGAGGCATAAGGGTGATGTGACACCAGCGCGGACTTGACCTGGCATACCCGAGGGGCCAAGATTAAATGCACACATGCATGCATGCATGCATGCACACACACACACCTCTGTAATCTAATTAATTCTTACCTAAAGTGAAGGATAGCAAAGTGATCCCTGAATCGGTGACCATCTTGATTGAGGCCAGGATGCAATTGCTGGTCGTGACCCACATCACCATATCCATCGTCAGCCACCACCGGCACATCTTGCATGCCTGCATCCAAATTTCTCTCCTTGCACAAGTTATAAAGTGCAGCACAGGCCATGATGATCTTGCAGGTTTTCTGGGGGCTGACTCTCACTTCCCCATGGAGAACATGAAACACGCGCTTCCACTGGCCAATGCCCCTTTCGACAACACACCTTGTCTTCTTGTGTGCCCTGCAAACATGATGTGCACTATTAATAAACAATCCGAAGGTTTCACATCCTCAAACAACAAATAACCGCATTTGACGATATCTACCTAGGATCATAATGGACTAATGTATGATGTGTACGCAGGACTGAAAGATTTTTAAAGGACCCCTTTAGTGGTGTAATTTCATATCTTGTCAACGGCATTCATCAAATGCAGAATGTACACATCTACATATATCTAGTACTCTCATATCAACTTTCATCTTCTTTTTATAATGAAAATTCAATAGCACCCTTTAAGGTTTGCTTACAGCCTTAGCTTACCCTACTGGGGTGGCTATCATAGTTGCCTCTAAACAAGTGATATATAATTAGCACAAGAAATGTTTTTGCGAAAATATTGATGGCTTTCAATAGTATACCAATAATACATGGTGTTTTGTAGTTACAGTTGTCCCTTTGGGTATCTGTATCAAGACATAAGACAAGAATGTAAGGAATACAAATGGGCAATAAAATGGGACATGTAGCTGCTTTAGATAAATGCATTTCTGGACACACTAAAAGGCGGGTATAATTTCGATATTGAGCCCTAAAATGCAAAAAATATTACTTACATAGCTGAACGTTATTTCAGACCGAAACGGTTAAGTTAGTTTAAATAAGAGTAACGAGATGAAGCGTGCTCGTTTTCTATATATTTTGGTTAGGTTAGGTTACAGCGAAGTTAAATTTGTAATATCAACCTTGTTTTTTTTTTTTAGTTCCAAGGGAGAGTCGTTTAGGCTGGTTGGGGGGCATCTCTCCCCCACTTCATAATTACGTTTTAGAGGTATGTGAATGGATCTGTGAAGGTCTGGGGAGGAGAAAAACACTAATAAGGGCGGGATAGGACTCTAGAATTTTACCCCAGATTCAATCAATACACCTAAAAGCATTTCAGGTAAACAAAGACTGCCTAGAAATCAGTGGTGCCCAATAACGAAAATGTACCAAATGGGTAATATAATGACTAGTGACGGTATATGTGCAGTTTAAAACAATACATGATTGATGGTTTCAAATCTAAACGTTTCATTTTCATCATAAGGAGTATTTCTAACCTGTATTACCGCTGTCGGTAATTAAAAAGGCAAATATTTCGGTTAGGTTAGGTTAGAGAGTTAGGTTAGTTAGAAGGTTAGGTTAGGTTAGAGAGTTAGGTTAGTTAGAAGGTTAGGTTAGTTTGATGGTTTGATTAGGTTAATATTTGATGCTTTTACAAATGTAGTGCTTTTTCCCGTCAAAACGTCTAAAAAAAATATTAGAAATTTGTCATCACTTTTTCGAATTGCAAAACACTCATTTTGAGGCTTGTACAGTACAAAAAACTATCTCCATAATGGAAAGCATTACATATTAAGCTAAAAATAACTCTAACTTGTCTTTAAATCTTGCAAGTCATAAACTACTTTTTTTCCCGAAACTGCATATTTACCCTAGTGACTTACCTGTTATAGGACTCTTGTGCATCCGTCCGTGGCTGGAGGTATGGGGTCAGCAATCGACGATGACAGGCGTAGCCAGTATCTCCTAAGAGAAGACAGCCACCAGGAATATACCTCTCCATTACTGGTTTCAGGCTGCACTCACGCCACATTCTACCATCATGGGTTGATCCAGGCCACTTGCTACCACATCCAATATTCTGAATTTTGCATCAAAAACTACTTGTGTGTTGATGCTATGATAATTTTTCCGATTGACGTACTCAGCCTCATATTCACTTGGAGCAACTATTCTGATATGAGTGCCGTCTATGCATCCCACTATCCTGGGAAGCCAGCAATATTCATAAAGTCAACCTGGTTTCGCTGAATGTCGGCTAGCCGGGTTGGGAATTTGACGAATCTTGAGACGAAGGCTGGTTTCACAAAAGCGTCCAATGTCTGACTTATCACAATACTGATGCTGCCTGAGATAAGCCAAAGTCATCACCGCTACACATTTGCATTTTGCCAGTGGCCAAGTATCGCAGTGTTATGATCACTTTCATTTCTGCACTAACAGGTTGGCTTCTGTTCGTTCGTGGTGATATTGCATCTCTCACCATATCAGTCACCAACATTATTCCCTCGCGATCCAGCCTGTACCTTTTAATAAGGTCAGCATCATCATACATGTCAAGCACATCTTTTCTAGGCCTGTAAATTTTTGGTCTCGGAGGGATCCTGCCTTGTTGTTGTGCGTCCATCTTCGGCTAGTGAAGACTTAAGTGCTGGAGAAAAGACTTGAGCATGCCCATGAAGGACACTAACTTTGGTGCCTGTTAAGCAGACTTTAATCGATTCAATATTTTTGATTAAAATACTAAGCATTTCTTAAATATTTAAGTGTAAGATCAGCAAATTTTCGTCTGCTAAGAACGCTTAACAATACTTATCTTTTGTTTATGTCGGCCCTGGTTCCCCTATTCCCGTGATTGATGCCGCCTGACGACGACGGCCGCCAGCCGGCTGCCGTGGACATGGACACCACTTCAACTGTCCCCAAGAGGTCCCGCTCGCCTTCCCCTCCGTCTGGTGAGACCCACCTGCCTGATAAGGCCTGCAAGCTTGCACGCTCCTTCGCCTCCATCACTGCCTCCCCTCCACGCGATGCTATACCCACCACTTCTGCTGCTTCTGAATCCGCCTGCTCTCTGCCTTCCCAGCCTAATCGCCTCATCATCGTCAGGTCAGCTGAGGGACTCAGATCATTTATCAACCCCGGGAAGGTGTCCAGGGCAGTTTTTGATTCCATTTTTAAAAAGAAATTTGTGTCTAGCACTCTAACCATCACCGGGGGGGGCAGAGGTATTAAGTTCGAGGTGGCCAACCTTGACAACCTTGCCCACCCCCCAGAGTCTGTCACAACGCTGGGGGAGTGGTCCGTAAAGTGCTGGGTTGCATCGGACGACGACCCGACCTACATGTTCGGGAGAATTTTCCCTGTTTCCCCAGAAATGACGAATGACGAGATTCTGGCTGGGCTGACTGTACTTGACGGCTCCCCTTCAGTAATTGTTAGTGCCCTTAGACTCCCGACTCCCGTCCGGGACGGTGAGTCGGAGGCCAACATGGCTATCAGGGTCAAGTTTCGGGGCCCCCTTCCAGACCGGGTCTCTCTAGACAACACGGTGTACTGGGTCCGGCCCCACACCCTCCCTGTCCTCCGGTGCACCCGCTGCCTCCTTTTTGGCCATGGTAATGCCACCTGCAACATGAAGATCCGCTGCAGTAACTGCAGCGGTTTTCATGTTGCAGAGGGGTGTGCCCGGCCGGTGTACTGCCTTTTTTGTGGTGATGACCACCGCCCCACCTATAAGCAGTTGCCCGGCTTACCTCCAGGCGATGCAGGTGCAACTCCTTCAACATGAGCCCACTGTTCCATCTCGGATGTGAAGAGGAAGCTGAGGGGCATCCACCCTGGGAGCCTTCCGTCCAAGGGGGCCCCCTGTACGGGAGCCGTCCTCCCCTACTCGCCACCTTCCGTGCCAGCCTGTTCCAGGGCCTCCCCCTGCCTGTCGCCTAATCCAGGCCCTGCCCCCTGCCATCCGATGATCACTCTCCATTACTGTTGTCCAGCTGGCTGCTGGCTGCGTCAACCCCACACCGTCCACCCACTATCCCAGTGGGATCCCCTTCCCCCAAACCCCAAAGAGGCGCCAACAGTCCCCCCGGCACCGTAACATACCCCAACTTAAATATAGGCACAGTCCCTCCTTCCTGCCGGAGGGGGCCCTGTAGGGAGATATGGGGGTGACTTTCCTCCCGCCCCTACCCCCTTATCACCTAATCCCCGCAACCCCGACCCTGTTCTCTTCGCCTGCCTTCCCAGCCTGCATCGGCCATGACCCAACTGGCCAGCATCTCAACAGCCCCTGCCCTCACTGGGCAGTGTTACGCTAACCATGCGCCCCCTTCTCCTTCCTCAGAGCTCAGCATGTGCTTCCGGGCTTTTGGCATGGGCCACCTTCATTAGGGAATTGCCCCATTGCACTTGAATTTTTAAATAATCTCCTTATTTCAGGTTCCAGCCTTCAGGGACAGCCGTCATTCGATGCCTGCCAGCCCTCCTTACTGCTTCCTTATGTCACTCACTCGGTGAGTCCTTTAACTACCTCCCCTCCCCTTCATCTTCTGGACGCCCCGGTCTCTGTACCGGAAACCTTCCAGTCTTTAACACCACGCTCTCATCATTACACTCCTCTAGTTGTTGGCGTCTTTGAGACGGGCTCACAGACGCATTTCCTCCCCGCTCCTTTCCCATATGCTTCCTACAGGATGGACGCGGGGGACCGGGCGGGCTCGTGAGCGGCCTGCTTCTGTCTGGTCCACCGCTCGCCTCTCTTCAAATTCCCTCTCACTATCACTCCTTTCCCTGGAGGTGGCCTGGAGGCACCTGGGGGTACTGTTACCTTTGATTCAGGGACCCCTTCAGATTCTATTGATATAGCAATCCATGTTTAGTAGGATATAACCCTTCAGGAATTCCAGCACTTGTTTCTCGTTCTCTCAGCTTTCCTCCCCAGCTTTATAATGAGTTGATTTTAATGCCGCATCCTGACCTCTGGGAACGCGGGCCCTCCCTCAGGTGTAGCCGGAGAGAACCGCCTCGAGGCAGGTCCACTACACGGAGCTTTCTGGCGGACAGTGCTTCTTTATCTCTCCTTACTCCACCTGGCCTCGCACTACCAGGACTGATCCAGTTTCAGGAGAACCCCTCCACCTTGGACTCATCTGCCTGGGTAATGGGCCCCTCTCCTCCTCACCACCACTGTCCACAACTGCCTTACATGGGGAGCGACCATCTTCCCTGTTGTAATTTCCTTCCCTTACAGTCGTCCACCACCCCCCTCCCCCTTCACCTGCAGCACCTCGTTGTTCAAAAATTCACCAGAGGAGATGGGGCTCTTTTCAATCAGATTAAATTCCACTTGCCCCTCCCATTAGCCCTCCCTTCATCGGATATATTCAAATACCAGTCCCGGTCACCCTGGTGGAGCGTGGGGTCCGCCACCACTTTCATCTCATTCCTTTTCCCACCTCTCCCGCTCTTTCCGGTCCCCTGGTGGTCCGCGGAAGTGTGCGGTCAGCCCTTCAGGCCCAACGCCACGCCTTTACTGGCTGTGGGGCGTAAGAACCCCCCATTATCCCTTGCTCGTCGTAGTCGCTTTCCGTTTATTGGAGGCCACGATGCAAACGTGTTATTCTTGATGAGAAACGTTCTGCATGGCCTCCTTTTTTGTGCTCCCTGTCCTTCTCGGCTCCTCAGTCCTCCCGGCTTGGTCCTTTTTCAGGAAGATGGTCCACCCATCAGGCCCCCCTTCGTCACTTTCCCGTTAAGCTTAATAACGGTGGCCCTCCTCGTCACTGATGGCCGAAACAAAAGTCGAGTGCCCTTGCACTCCACATTCACACTATAGCACTCGGCCTCCCTCCCAGACCCCGTAGCCCCCCCTGTAATTACCGACCCTCTCACACGTCCAACACGGCCTAGCAATTAGCACTGGCTAAACCCCCCAGAGCTTTCCTCGGCTTTACACGCACTGTCCGCTGGGAAGCGGTGGGGACCGGACAACGTCCTCTAAGTCGAGTTTCTTCGCCGCCTCCCGGGTTCTGCTGGCTCGCCTCCTCCTGGACGTCTTCAACGCCAAGCTGGCTGTCGGGACGTTCCCTTCTGTCGTGTGGCGTCATGCCATCACAATTCCTATTCTTAAAGCCTGGTCAAGGTCTCCGTCTGAGGTTTTCACTCCTATAGGCCCTTAGCCTTCTCTCTAATCTCAGTAAGGTATAGACAAATAAGTACGGTGTAGGTTGACAGGTGGTTGGAACACAAACACTTCTTTCCTATCAAACATGTTTCGGGTTTCGTCCAAAACAAAAATCACCGGGGCACCCTTGGATGTCCCTGTTCCCAGCTGGGACACCACAGTACATGAGGATTACGACCCACAAAACAATTCAGCACTAAGAGCCTTTATTGACATCCAAGCAGGCTTTTTGACACATCCTCCCTAATGGCCATCATTGGAACACTGCCCGCCTAGGACTGGCATGGCTCCCCTTCGTCCAATGGTTTAAATCCTTCCTGCTTTCCAGTCCTTCTCTCTGGTGCTCGGGAACACCCATTCCAGGTCTTACTGCCGGTCACGCAGAAGGCAGTCCCACAGGGGTTTCTCCCCTTCAGTCCTGTTCCTCTTCAAAACATCTTGGACTTTCAGACTTTCCCTGCTCTCCATGCACACATGCACTCATCATATGGCTGATGACATCCTCTCATTTGGCTTCTGCCCCACTATCCAGGAGCGCTCAGACCGTCTTCAACTGGGCTTGTGCCGTCCACGGTCATGGACCATCCCGGTGGGGCCTGAACGGTGAGTGCCCAGAAGTCTAGCCTCTGTGGCTTCACCGCGAAGGCTCGTATTCCCAACATCCAATGGTCACCATTAATTTGTCCCCAACTTTCCTTCAAAACCCAGCACAAAATTCCTTGGTTTAGGCTGTTGATGGCCCCCGCCTAACTGGGGCCCGCCACAATACAGTACCTGGTGACCTCAGTGGCCCAAGAGGCTTACTTAATGAAGTCCCTTGCAGGGGTCAAGTGGGGTGCGGACAGGAATACCTCCTTCAAATTCTATAGAACTTCAATGCCGTAGCCGCTTAGACTACGGGTGTGAGGTTTATGTGCGGCCTCACCTTCCCTCCTCCACAAGTTAGATGTAATCCAGAAGTATGCCCTTCGTATAGCTTTGGGGGCCTTCGGGTCCTCGCCCAGTCACAGCCCTTCAGAGCAGATCCTCCTCGCCCTCCCTGTCACAACCGACGCTCCACCCTCCTTGTCCGCACCTACAAACCAAAATTGCCTCCTCCCCTAGCTGCCATGGCCCTCCACTCCCTCTTCCCTCTCTCGACCGGTAGGGACCACTTCATGGCTCCCCTTCCGTAGCAGCCCACAACACCTTTCGTAGAGGGGCGAGCCCTCTCCTTCTTTGCTTCTATCCGGTGACTCCCCCCTCCTTTTGCACTCTGGAGAAGACCTCTCTCTCCCCTGGGCCCTTGTTTCCTCTCTCTTCTCTAATTTCTCTGTCCCTTCACACACCTACACCATGGGTACCAAGGCTGCCTGTCCTGTGGGGGGCAGGGCATGTACTTTTTTAACTCCCTCCTCACACCCGTTACATAACTCCCTCCAATTTACAACCGACGGCTCCCGTCTGGCCAGCACCTCCGTCTGTAGGTGGCGGCCATGTTGCTCCGCGGCCAGGTCACTTGCCAGGGTCCACCGACTGGAGGTTCCACCCACTGCCTCCTCCTGACGGCAGAACTTTTTGCCATCAGGGAGGGCATCAAATATGGCCACCCACCGTCCCCCCTCCCTGTGGTTCTGTAACCATCTTCACTGACTCCCTCACAGCCCTCCAACTTCTCGCGACTTCACCGACCTAATCACTCACCATGGCCCTTTTTTTCACATCCACCACCTCTTGTCTTCACTTATTCTCCGCTCTGTCTGGCCATGTCCACGCACCTTCATCAGTGGGCTTCTCCTCCCCATTGGTGTTGAGGGGCAAAACTGTGGCCGACAGGGCGGCAGCGGAGGCATCACTCCCTCCCCCTCTCCCATAGACATGACCACAGACCCTGACTGATTCACTGACTAACCTTCAGACTACATGCAACCGAACACTGGGACAATGAACTGACTGCGCCTTATCATTAGCACTTCACTTGGACTTATACGACAAGGACACACGACACCACTGGTAGAACCCACTCCCCCAGCCGTGGCCCTGACACCCAGTCACTCAGACTCCGGATTGAGCCACACCCGCCTCAACGCCCACCTACACAAACTGGGCATGACAGCATGACCCTCACTGCCCCTGGTGCCCCACATACCCGGACACCCTGAACACACCTCCTGCCTGCAATGTCCTCGTCACCACTCCACCCACCGGGCACGGCGCTCCACCCCGTCCCCCACCGTGCCCTGGACACCGCAGTCTCACCAGACTCCGGATTGGCCACAAACACCCGCCTCAACGTCCCACCTACACAAACTGGGCATGACAGCTGACCCTCACTGCCGCCTGGTGGCCCCACATACCCGGACACTAACCTGAACACCTCCTCACTGCAATGTCCTCGTCACCACTCCCAGCCGCATCGGCGGGCTCCCTACCTCCAAGTCACTATCCCCCCTCCTCCTCCGCAGGCCAACTCTAGCTGACCTCCCTGGTTGGCTCTCCAGTACCGCCGGCTTGGGCCTTCAAAAATTCTCAAACACACCAGAACCTTCCTACACAAATCGGGCCACCAACTGCACAGGATCTAACCTGCTAACCCATCTGCATACTGGCACCTTCGGGGCACCTAGAGGCTGTGGCACCACAGCCTACACAGCGGCCCCTTCATCAACACCCCCAACAACAACAGCACAACAATCAGTTATCTTCAGTTTTTAACCTCGAATTACTCACCCCGGCCCGGTTCCCGGCGACGTCCCAGGGTGAATAAAGGGTGAGTAAGGGTGTTTGTGTGGTTGTGGGGTGAAATGAGTAGGCTGGGAAGCAGGTTACAACAATTCAAATGAAGGGTTTAAATTGGTTGTTATTAGTGGGCGAGTGAGGAAGACAACTGACCTGTGTATGATTAGGGCGACAGGGAGTTTTCGTACCCCAATTGTTTCGTACCCAGGTTTTGTTAGTTGTTTCGTACACTGATTTTGAGTTTTTTTCGTACATATCTGGTAATCGTTTCGTAACTAGTCAAATTCAACTCTGGAGCCTGAGTGTACGAACGACGGTTATTATTTTGCGATAGGAACCAAACTTCCCTAGCACCAATTGGGAGGGCATGGTTTTTTGTTTACCTTATTGTATTCTAAGAGACTTTTCTCCTTGAGCTTTCCGTCGCGCAAATCAATAGTTTCGGAGATATAGAAGCATTTTAAGGTGGGAGGAGGAATATGTCTTTGTTTAGAAATGCCTCCCTCTCTCTCTTCTTGGTGCGCTGCATCGCTTTTGTTTCGGAGTATAATTTTCCGTGTGCGTCACCCGTGGCTCGGAGATTAATCTCAGGGTTGGTATTTTATTAATACTTTTTGGTTTATAAGGGACGAGTTTTCAGCGGTCGTTTTTCAGACATCACCAACTATTTTTTCTTGCCTACAATAGGTGGCTTGTTCTAATGGTGATATTTTTATTTTCCGCAACCCCCCCCCCAAAAAAAAAGTAGTATAGCTTTGTTGATTGAAGGTTATGTAGAGTTTTTCATTAAAACCTGTAAGGTAGGTTATGTTTCTTTTTTTTTTTGGGGAGGTTTTTTTTTTTTTTTTTTTTTTTTTTGGATTTTTTTTTTTTTTTTTTTTTTTTTGCGCAAAATAAAACAAGCACTATTAGAACAGCCCTATTGTAGGCTCTAATGAAAAAATAGATTGGTGTCTCTGAAAACGTACGCGTGAAACTCCGTCCATTTATTACCAACTTTTTTTATTATTGTTAGAGTTACAGTTAGAGTAAGGAAAACAGTTAGGAGGTTAAAGGTTAGGTAGGTAAAGGTAAGTTAGGTTAGGTTAGTTTCGTTAGTTTATGGTTATGCAAGGTTCAGGTTAGGTAATGTAGGTGCCGGGTTAAGATTAGGTTAGGTTAGATTAGTACAACGAAACAAAAGGTCGATGCAGGTCACAAGAAGAGAAAGAGGGAGCCAATTTTTCTACACAAGGAGACATATTCCTTCTCCAAACACTCTAAATGTTCTATATCTCCGAAAGTCATTGCTTTGCGACGTAAATGGGCTCAAAGAGAAAATGTCTCTTAGAATACAATAATGGTAAACAAAAACCATGGCTCCCAATTGTGTAGGGAAGTTTGGATCCTATCGTAAAAAATTTCCCGAAACGACTATGGTTTCATTTCATATAGACTATGTAACAAAGCTTTTTGGGGGGGGGGGGGGGGGTGTACGAAACACTTGTGTACGAACTGACTGCATTCCATGATTAGAACCCGTATTTCTGTGTATTCATTATTTAGGGTGTGTGTGTGTGTGTGTGTTGCTTGTATGACGCTAACTACCACGTGTAGTTGCGCCTAACCTCCCTATTAGAGCTGCCTGATCGTCTTATCCACGTGCTATTAATCAGGCGCCGTATCTATAGCCAACCGAATCGGCTAGTTGGCATTGGCCGTATCTTTAGCACAGACACCCTATGAACACGCCTGCCGTACCGTTCTTGCCGCGGCGATCGCAAGTCTATAAAAGTACAGGGTATTAATTTGTGGGTCAAACTTTATAGTTTCACCCAACCAACGATTTTTGATGCGCCATATGTTTTTTCTGATGTGTTTTGTTTATGTGTTTTGAATGAATCTGCTAACCGTTTGCTTCTGTCGCAATTGTTTTTTTTGTTTTTTTGCAGAAATGACAAAAAAAATGTCCGCTAAACACTAACCTAACCTTTAGCCCTATACCTAACCCATACCTAACCTAACCTAACCTACCTATCCCTACCCTTTTACCTAAACGCCATTACCTATACCCAAACCTTTACCTATACTAATGCGCATACCTAACCTAAACGCTATACCTACTCTAACCTAGACCTTTACCCACCTAAAAAAACTAAAAAAAAAAAAAAATTTGAACAGAAACTGTTAGCAGATTCATTCAAAAAACACATAAAAACACACCAGAAAAACATAAGGCGCATCAAGAATAATCGTTGGTGTGGGTGAAACTATAAATTATCTCGTTATTTTAACGACTAGCCCAGAAATTACCGGATAATTTATAGTTGCCACCCACCAGGACTTTCTGATGCGCCTTATTTTTTTTCTGGTGTGGTTTGGTGAACCTCACCTAACATTAGCAGGTCGGCGAGGGTTTCCGGCGATTTGTGTATGGACGAGATTTTGGTTAAAAGACGATAGTACCAGGTATGCCATGAGGCAAGGATGGGTAATGTCCCCGTGGTTATGCAACTTGTTTATGGATGGAGTAATAAGATAAAACAAAGCAAAGGTTGGTGATGAGAATAGATAAAATCAAAAGGGCAACTCAATATTATAGTGTTTGCCGATGACCTGTACTACTAACAGAGAGTAAAAAAGATTGCAAAAATTTATGTGATTCGCGTAAATGTTTGGCGTGAGGAGGAAACTGAAGGTTCTGTGGCCAGAAAGGGAAGTGTTGTTGCTGTAGTAGTAGGTAGTGGTAGTAGTAGTAGTAGTTGTTGTTGTTGTTGTTGTTGTTGTTGCTGTATAGTGGTAGTGGTAGTAAGTTGGTTGTTGTAGTGGGTAGTAGTTTTGTTGTAGTAAGTTGTTGTTGTAGTTTGTTGTAGTTGTTGGTTGTTGGGGCAGTAGTGGTAGTTTTGTTGTTGTATTATGGTAGTAGTTGATGTCGTAGTAGTAAGTAGTTGTTGTAGTAGTAGTAGTTTGTAGTTGTTGTTGTTCGTAGTAGTTTGTTGTTAGTAGTGGTAGTAGTTGATGTTGTTGTATGTAGTAGTAGTTTTGTTGTAGTAGAGTGAGTAGTTGGTTGTAGTAGTAGGATTTGTTCTTTGTATTGGTAGTCAGTTGATGTTTGTTGTGTATTAGTATTTGTTGTTGGTATTTAAGGAATTAAGGATGAAGTTTTGAGTTTGAAGATCAAATTAGCATGACAGTTGAGAGCCAGAATTCAATATAAAATAATGATGAATGGACGCATATTATATGGTTTCAATCCCGTGAAAGTTATGGAAGCAGGAAGGGAGATAAGAGAGAGAGGCCTACAAGGGGAGATAAGAGAGAGAGGCCTACAAGGGGTGATAAGAGAGAGAGGCCTACAAGGGGTGATAAGAGAAAGAGACCTAGCAGGGGAATAAGATAGAGGCCTACAAGGGGTGATAGGAGGGGAGAGAGGCCTACAAGGGGTATTAAGAGAGAGGCCGAAAAACATAGGGGTAATAAGAGAGAGATAGAGGGCTAGCAAGGGGTGTAAGAGAGGGGCCTACAAGGGTTGATAAGAGAGGACCTACAAGGGGTGATACGAGGGAGGCCTACAAGGGGTGATCAGAAGAGAGCCTACAAGGGGTGATAAAAGAGACGAGGCCTACAAGGGTGATAAGAGAGAGGCCTACAAGGGGTGATAAGAGAGAAGACCTACAGGTGTGATAAGAGAGAAGGGGCCTAACAAGGGGTGTAAGAGAGATACCTACAAGGGGGTGATAAGAGAGAGAGGCCACAAGGGGTAGATAAGAGAAGAGGCCTACAATGAAGGAAAGTAGTGGGAGGCTTTCGGGCGCGGTGATGAGATGAAGGAGCAATGAGTAAAACAGCTTAACTGTTCACTGCACAAGTGCACATGCCAAAACTACAGTGATATATAACTATAATTAAGTGCTTCTAGGCGACTGCTTATTATTGCCACTGCCTTAATGCATAGACTGGCAACACCATTCCCTGCAAATGTTAACAGATCAGAACCTAGAATAGTAGTATATATATATATAGAATAGGGGGGTGCAGATATAGCCTGCATACCTATATAGGTCTATACCTATTCAACTTGTATGATATAGGTTAGTAACTGGGAACCTCATTTTAACTTCAATTTTTCTCGTTATTGCATTGGCTCGTCAAGTAACACTTAAACCATGCTGTGTTACCACTACTTATTACGAGGAAAGGCAACAAAAGAACTCAATTAATAAGGTATTTTAATTACTATCATAACCATGAATAATAACAACCGACAAAGACAAGACTACGAACGAAGAAAAAGCTTGGTTGTTTTGGACGAAATTGATATTCCAGGTGCTATATTTCGCGTGCTGTGTTCTCGCTGACAACACTACAGAAGACCTGAGGTGATAGGCTGATGTGGGTTGCACAGAGCTTCTAAACCAAGAAAACAATCACAGCAGGTCTTCATTTAGTAGGTAAGCAAGTGGTAGGGACACAATACGTACTACCTACCACTTGCTTAGCCTCTTGACGAGGCTCTGTTATGACTCTGTTTTCCTAGTTTAGAAGCCTCTGCAATCAGCCATTACGTCAGGTCTTCTCTATGTGTTTCAGCGAAACAGAACACAGTAATATAGCACTTGGAATATCAATATCACGCAAAATAACTATGGCTCTCTGTGTCCTGACTGTCACCCACTGTTGCAGGTGCTGAGGTCACAGTCCCAGCCTGGTTCTCTGTATTCTGACTGTGACCACTGTTGTCAGGTGGTGAGGTCAGCATGTCCGCAGCTGTTCTCTGTATTCCTGACTGTGAACCACTGTTGCAGGTGCTGAGGGTCACAGTCCCAGCTGGCTCTCTGTGTAGTTGACTGGTGACGCACTGTTCAGGTGTTCAGTCACAGTCCCAGCTGGCTCTCTGTTGTCCCTGACTGTGACCACTGTTGCATGTGGCTGAGGTCTACAGTCCTCAGCTGGCTCTCTGTGTACTGACTGTGACCACTGTTGCAGGTGGGCTGAGGTCATCAGTCCCAGCTGGCTCTCTGTGTCGGCTGACTGTGACTACTACTGTTGTCAGGTGTCTGAGGTCACAGTCCCACTGGTGTTCTGCTCAACGCTAAGGCATCTCGCGCCGGCATCCCTAAAGCTTCCTGCAGGAGCTCGGCCACCATGTTGTGCTGCCAGGCGTAGTATTGGCTGTCGCTGGAGGCTTTGGCAGGAGTGCACCAGGCACCACCAGTGGCCGGGAGGGCAGCAGCAGCAGTCTGCCTCAGCTGTGGAGGGCAGGCCAAGGAGTATGGCAAGAATCCCTGGAGGCAGGCAGCTCAGCCAAGAATTAGAGAGGCAGTTTTGTTTGCCACATGTAGTAAATCAGTCAGATACAGAGTCGGCTTAAGAGACATTTCCTGACACACAGTGGCGTCAAGGATCATGAATGTCTAGAGTGTGGGAAAAAATTTAATCTAAAGTCTAGCCTCACCAAACACACCCTGACAAACAGTGGTGGCTAAGAAAAAATTATGAAGGTCTAGAGTGTGGGAAAAGATTGACTAGTAAGCTTGGCCATACCATACACACTCATATACACAGTGGTGTTAAGAATCATGAATGTCTGGAGTGTGGGAAAAAATTTAGCTCTAAAGTCTCACCCTCACCCAACACAGCCCTGAACCACAGTGGTGTTAAAAAAAATCATGAATGTCTGGATTGGTGGGGGCAAAGATTTACTCACAAGTTTTTAGCCTCACTCGACCACCCTTACACACAGTGGGGTTACAAATCTGAATGTCTGAGAGTGTGGGCAAGATTTGCCTCACAAGTTTAGGGCCTCACCCAACGCCCCCCCACACACCCCTGACCACACACATGGTGTTAAAAATCATGAATGTCTGGAGTGTGGGCAAAAATTTACTCACCAGTCCTAGCCTCACCACACCACCCTGACAGCACAGTGGTGTTAAAAATCATGAATGTCTGGAGTGTGGGAAAAGATTTATGCTAAGGAAGTCTCACCTCACGCGAACACTCCCTGACAGCACAGTGGTGGTTAAGACAATATCAATGTCTGTGAGTGTGAAAAAATTTAGCTAGATTCAAAACTCACCAAACACACCTTAGACACACTGGCTTGAAGGGAGGTTCAAAGTATGTTTGTGGCAGTGTTTCAAGACAAGAGGGATTTAGCCAAGCACGTGAAGATTCACATGAAGCACTTGTTGCACCTGAGTAACAAACAGTGGTAGACAAGAATCATCAATGTCTTGGAGTGTGGGAAAAAATTTAGTGATAAGTCTAACCTCACCACACACGCCCTGACCCACAGTGGATGTTTAAAAATTAAGGAATGTCTGGAGTGTGGGAAAATGATTTACTCAGAAGTTCCTCACGCTCACCAACACACCCTGAAACACAACTGGCTGAAGAGTTCAAGTGTGATGTTTGTGGGGCAAGTGTTATAAAAAGGACAAAAAGTGATATTGGGCCAGGCACGTCGTGAAGATCCACTTTTGAGGTGTTGTGTTGTGTGGGACAAGTGTGGTTGTACCCGTCCGTGGCTCTGGCAGTGTGTCCTGTGTGGCAATGGGTGGTGGTGACTGGTGGTGGTGCAGTCCGTGCCTTGTGTTTCTGTGAGGGAATTAATGGCCCCAGCAGTTTTGTTGGGTGGCCATGCAGTGTGTGACTTTCAATAAATGTGGTTTATTTGTATAACTGTGTTTGTGTATTATCTTTATTTGATCTCTGGGTTGGCAGTTTGTTTTATGCAGTTTATGAACGTGTGGTGGTGGTGGTGGTGATGATGGTGGTGGTGGTGGGATGATGGTTGTGGTGGTGATGGATTGTTGTGGTGGTGATGATGGTGGTGGTGGTGATGATGATGGTATTGGTGTGGTGGTTATGATGGTGATGGTGGTGGTGGATGTGGTGGTGATGATTGTTTGTGGTGGTGGTGATGGATGGTGTGGTGGTGGTGATGATGGTTGGTGGTGGTGGTGATGATGGTTGTGGTGGTGGTGGGTGGTGTGATGATGATGGATGGTGGTGGTGGTGATGATGGTGGTGGTGGTGGTGGTGTATGAGTTGTGGTGGTGGTGATAATGGTGGTGGTGGTGGTGTGTGATGGTAGTGATGGTGATGATGGTGGTGGGTGATGATGGTGATGATGATGGTGATGATGGTGGTGATGGTGATATGGTGGATATGGTGATGGTGGATGTGGTGATGATGGTGATGAGTGGCGTTAAATGGCGAAGTTGTTTGAAGGTTCTTGGGGCAACAAGACAACCAATAAGAATAGGTGCTGTTAATGTCTCGGCATGACGAATATAACTCCTGCCATAACAAGTAAGTGAAACCATGGCAGTCCTATACTCTCTCTCTCTCCTCTCTCTCTCCTCGGGTGTCCTCTCTCTCTGCCCTCCACCTCTCGCTCTCTCCTCTCTCTCTCGATCTCATCTCTCTCTCTCTCTCTCTCTCTCTATGTGTATCCCTGTCTGTCTCTCGTTGTATGTCTGTCGGTTTTTTTTCTCTCTTTCACTGCTACTAGTAAGTAGCAGTAGCAATAATGGGTGTAGTTGTAGTAGTCTTAGTATACTCGTCGGTGGAGTATAGTAGTATATTCATATAACATGAATCAATCAATCAAATCATATAATGTGTTATATTTGAGTGTACATCACAAACCTCGATTTCCCGGATAATCGGATTTTTGCCGGACAAATCCGAGGTCCGGGATATGTCAGTCTCGTACAATTTATTATTATTTTTTTTTTTTTCGTTGAAATGCCTGGTGCTGTTCGTAAATTGACCAAGTTGTTCCGGTGGTCCGAGCGTCTCCTGTCACCCCGTGGTCAGTGTCCGCGCCTCCCGCACAGGTGGCAGCATGCTCAGCGGTCGTATTGTTTACATTTGGGCACAACAACATTCACGGTTCAAACCTGGGCACCAGCCTCCGTCAGTCCCTGACTCCCCTGGCCCCTGGTGCAAGAACAGTTCTAGACTATTGAACACTTTCTGTTGCCTCCCGCCAGGTGGCAGCATGCTCAGCGGTCGTATTGTTTACATTTGGGCACACGACGCTCACGGTTCACCTGCACAGCCTCCGTTAGTCCCCTGACCCCCACTGTCCCTGGTGCAGGAACGTCTCTTGAGACTATTGAACACTTTCTGCTGCCTCCCGCCAGGTGGCTGCATGCTCATTGCTCAGCGGACGTAAAAGTCCGCGGCGGCGTAGTTGATATTGTCGGTTGCCGGACAGTAAATACTAGAGTAGGATAAACGTCCGGGGGTGGGTAATGGCATCGTTTTTTTTTTTTTTTTTTTTTTACTTGCGATTCCCGGACTTTTGCGGTTCCCGGACCAGTGCTCCTCCCCTATTAGTCCGGGAAATCGAGGTTTGTGTGTATTTGATATATTGAGGTAATTTAGTGGAGTATCTGGCAACCCTGCGCTGGTTTGTTGACATCGAGGCTTGGAAAACACGTGGTCCTCTCGCATCAGTTATCTTCAGTTTTGGACAGTGACAGCCCGGCAGCCGTGGTGATAGGTTCACCTGCTCTCGCTCCGCTCTCATCACAGTGTAACAGCTCGCCCTTCGGGTCGCTTGAGCTGCTCTGCACTGCTGGACTTCGCCATCGCCAGCCCTTGTGCTTGACCCGTTGTGGGCCTACCAACCCTCGGTGGGTAGTGTGTACAGCCTGCTCCTCGTCTGGTTTCCGTCTGCCGCCGCCATGTCGACACGTCACCGGGGACCGAGCCAGCCATGGATGTCCAGGAGGATGAAGCCTCTGTCCTCCCCTTCCCTCCTCCCCCAGCAAGAGGGCACGGGCGCCTTCTCCCTCGCAGGAAGGTCTGGGTAAGGCCCCTCGCACCGGCCCCGACACCCTGTCCTCTCAGGTTGCATATGTCCAAGCGTCCTACCTCCTCAGAGCTGCGTCGGGTGCACGGGTTTTTTCTAATCCGTGCCGGGTCTCCCATGCTCTCCACCTCTTGACCTCAAGTATGTCCTCGAGGGGGAAACCCGCGCCATGGGAAACGGTTGTGCCCTTGTTGTTGTATTTGGGAGCACAACATCCCCAAGGTACCTGAACTGGGGGGAGGCCTCCTTTACCCTGGGGGAATGGGAGGGTTACCTGCCGCAGGGCTGAGCGTGAAGGCCCTGGCTACCATTACGCCAGGTTTTATGTCCTGTTGGGCCCTTCTCTCCCCACAGGTGGCAGGGAAAGAAAGGGCTACAGAGGGGCAAAGAAGGAAGATAGGTGTCAAGTTCGACCCAGAGCTTGACAGACGACCTACAAAGCGCTAAGAAGCAGAAAAGGTCACAGAAGAAGAAGAAGTCAGGCTAAGGCACCGTGCATTCTTTGTGCTGTGTAGGCCGTGGCTGTGTTGGTGTTGGTGTTGTAGGGGTAGCTGGTGTTTGGCTGTGGTGGTGTGGGTGTCAGGTAAGCAGCAGTGTGGTTTGGTATAAGTGTGTGCAGGGAGAGAGCAAGGAGTGTGGTGTGTGTGCAGGCTTGTGGGTTACCTGCGTTGGGTTAAATCGCGTCTTTGCCCTTTTTTGCCCCTTTCCTTTTCTCTCTCATGGCATAAATGGCAGTCACCATGGGGACAAAACAGCAACACTAGTCCCTCATGTTGAATTTCAGTGAGTGAACAGTAGTTATCTGATATAGCGGTACATTTTACACGACACCCAAATTCTCTCTCTCTCTCTCTCTCTCTCCCTCACACACACACCAATTGGGAGTGTGGTTTTTCTTTGTTTAACATTTCATGGTTTGGAA